>PNEQ01109361.1:6118-16425 GCA_003012365.1 Medauroidea extradentata
TTTTTTTTTTTTTTTTTTTTTTTTTTTTCGCGAAAAGAATTTTGCCCCAGTCTGTTTCAGTGCCTTACGTGCACATCTGTAATACTGCTTCATGGTTATTGGCAGCGTGTCTGTGTGAAGAGCCGTATCTCATTTGACTGAGCCAATTACAAACACTTTCCTGCAACACCGCACGTCTGTGATTCGCCGGTAGAATCCCAAGACTCGCGACAGTTAAAATATCACTGGCAACGAAGCAGAACTGCAGGTGTGCACGTAAGGCACGGAAACAAAGTGAGGCAAAATTCTTTTCGCGAAATGCAAGGGTCCCTAACTACCGTCTCTGTACATAATTTATTGTCTGAGTATAATTTGGGTTACACTGACTGTGGTATTGAGTAATGCTGACTTATGCGTGGCTGGACTGTACCAGCTCCGTGAGACGCAGGGCAGGGAGGGGTGATATAGGCGCACGTCGACCCAGAAGATCAGCGTAGTTGCACCCTGAACTGTGTAACAACGGGCCCACCCTCTGCGAGCCTTGAGGCCAGGCCATATCTCAGCTGCGAGCCAGGATAATCGGATCACAGGGCAATCCTCCTTACATCCCCACACACACCACGCTACCTCCTACCCCCTCTTTCATGACCGACTAGTAGCAAGACTCAGGAACTATCAGTCCTGTCACTAGGATCGAGGAATCACCACGTCCCGACTTATAATACCCAGCAACCCAGGATTTTCCATGATAACCTTTTCCAACGTCTTTTTCAATTCTTTACGTGCTCATGTAAGGCTCTGATCAATAACCAATCACTAGGGCCCTTGTTTTTTATCGAAAATATTTTTGCCCCACTTTGTTTCAGTGAGTCACGTGCACATCGGCAGTTCTGTTTCAAGGTTATTGGCAGCGTGTCTTTGTTCAGACACGTTTCTCATTTGACAGCACCAATCAGAATAAGATTATTGTGAGTCTGTACGTCTATAATTTGCCAAGGCAAGTGAGAGTAAAATCATCCAACCACAGACGATGTAGCAGAGCTGCAGAGGTGCACATGACGCATCGAAACCAAATGTTGCAAAAATATTTTCGCCATAAAGTCGCAGCTCTAGTGATTGGATATTTTTACCCTCACGAGCCTAGGGATTCTACCGGAAAATCACAGACGCGTGGTGTTGCAGGAACGTTATTGTAATTGGCTCAGTCAAAAGAGTTACGGCTCTTCACATAGTCACGCTGCCAATAATCATGAAGCAGAACTGCAGATGTGCACGTAAGGCAATGAAACAAACTGGGGCAAAATTCTTTTAGCAAAAAACAGGGGTCCCTACAAATGACTAGATGTTTTCTTAAGACGGCATACGCATAGCTTAGCGCTGAAAGTATTCTTTTTTCAATAGTAAGTTTCTCAAAGAGAAGAAAACAGTATACTTACGCAAAAGGTTTCGCCGAGTTTCTAAGCAAACTGTTTTCTCTATTAACGTATTTATGAAGAACAATCTCGGACTCCTTAGTCACTTAACAAAATGCATAATTCAGGGTAAAACTGGATTCACAACCACCAAGAAGCGTTGGTGCATATGTAGATGTTAAAGTAGAAACATTGAGAATGCATGCTAGCATTCACATCCTCGCGTAGCGTGCATATTTACGTAACAGAGTTGACCAATTTTCTACTTCGTACGTACGCTAAGTGGTGGTTGTGAATGCAGCATGCGCAAACGTAAGATTCAACTAAAAATCAACTTATGTTGAGAAATAATTATGTTTTTGTCATAAGTTACTTAATCAGCATCTAAAAATTAAATTAAAGAACGTTCACCTATTACCGACATTTTTTTTTTAAAATGCCAGAAACAATTTCCGCGAATGTCTAGATTAAACGTTGTTGTGAATCCACTCTAAAATACTTAACGTACGTGGTTGTTTACGTACCTTAAGTGTCTGCTCATAAAGTTGGCAAATATCATTACCTAGGATTGTAGCTTTGTAGATTTTCCATAGTGACTTTCAAAACGTGTAGATTTCAATGGTAATTTTTTTTTTAAATTTATTGATCTACCGCAGACACTTTACTAAAGAACAGATAATCTTACGGGGTCACTGACCTACAAACTAGCCTCCAAGAAATTGTGTGCAATCAAGCAGACATCAGCTCTTCATTGGCTGCTCGCTGACATAGTAATATGAACCTGCGTTCAGCCTAGTCTTTATTATTAGCTCAACGCCCTTCAAGCTATGTAAATTAAGTCAAGAGTCAATTGCTAAACTGACACGCGTCTACAGTTGTATGAATCCTAGCTTGAGCCCAGAAGAAAAGGCGAATTTTTCAGGTCACTACTCTTAACTAACTATTGGCAGAGGCACGATTATTTCGCGTATTGATTCTAGGTCAGGTTGAACGTCAATAACGTATACTTCACTCCTTCGTCTGTGATTAGACGAGAGCAGTTTTAACACACATTTGACGACTGCAAGCCATTTAAAAATAAGGAAACAAGTCGTGGAGATATCACGTGCTACATGTTTGTACTGTTAGAAGCCAATGGATATTCGCCTTCAGCCAGTACACGTATAGAACTGAGAAGTCTAGGCTGTTGCCAGATGAATACGCGAAATACTCTGACTATTGGTAGGGACCTGAAAAATTCGCGATTTCTTGTAGGCACAAGCTATAATTCCAGCAACGGTACGTTCGTGTCACGCTCACAATTGGTCCTTGACTTATTTGACATCTCCTGGAAGTATCTGAGCCAATAACAAATATGTAATTAAACACATATCCATTTCACTGCGTCAGCAAGCAGCGCACAGGACAATGGATTCTAGCCTGCAGGTCATTGCATCAGCAACATTTTTTCGGCCCCTACTCATTGCGATGGACACAGTCAAATGGGTGACGGTTCGGCAAAAACACGCAGCCGATAACTATGAAGTCGGTTAAAAACGCTTTACCGCGGAAATTCAAGATCCCTACTAATACCAGAGTTAATAATGCCTCTTGTAAATATATGTCCCCTCCAAATGTACCCTCTCCCCCCAAAGGCAAAACAACACATTTTCTAGTGAGAATACGAAAAATAAGCATCAATACATAAACACTTGGAGATGTCCAAGTGTGTTTCAGTTTTGATGTCTTTTATTTTTATTACGGAGGAATGTCTTAAATATACACACAGCACGTCACGACAGGTTCGTTTATAATTTTCACCATATATGCTGTGGAAGTGTAGCTTTTTACGTAAGAAACTCTGCACTGACATGTGTAACTGGTCGTTTCAACCCAATCTCAATGGATATTAGAATTTAATGTACACGACGACTAACACAAAAGCAACCGTAGTGGTCGGATTATTTAATTTACTTCATATATAATTTCATGAACTGTTGTACTATTAGATGATGTGCATGAATAAGTTGTTAAATTGGTGAAATATTAGGTTCCTGAAATTAACTTAATATGCTGTTAAGAGTCATACGAATAACCAGAATTTTCTGTTCAATAACAGTAATCATGGATAAATTATCGCAATCCACTCACTGATTGAATCAGCAAGAATGTATGTACATAATACGCTAGTGTCTGCAAAACTATGTTACTAAACTTTTACAAATGTCTCTACGAACATGCAGGTGCCAATTTCGACTGTGGCAGTTGAAACTGTTTACTTAATTCGATACGTGCCTTCTCTGTATGTTAATATCACCGCAGTTTTTTTATCTTTTGCAAGAAAACAATTTTTTTCTTACCTCGCATTTACAACCATTAAACTATCAACCATTGCTGGCAATTGCAGTGCTTGAAACTGTCAAAATAAGAACTGAATCAAGTGTGTTGTTTTTTTATAATCGCTCCTCTTCTCTCAGGTTCTCCTTAAAGTGTTCGGCCAAGTTTTATCTTGCTGTGTAGCAATACGACTCACAAGTACTTACATATATAGACTACATAAAAAAATCCCAAGCAAAGTGGCATTGCATGTTTATGACACTGTAGTATTATATAAGCTTGTCACATCATAAATTCCGTCATAAGTGGGTTATATTAACTCGGTAAGGTTACGTAGGTTTGTTCAGTTACATGACCAGGCTTGACTGATCCCCAGGTTATGTACAAAAGTCTGAAAACAGTTCAGTGTCTCGTCACTTATTTGCTGCTTGAAAACTTTACTCGGATTACTTTTCGAAAGCCTCAAGCTGAGATGTTGCTTAAGACAGTCACATTGTAAGCCTACTGCGACTTTACCTACGAAGTCAAGAAAATAGATACTGACATCGTTTTCCAAACCTAACAACTGAAGCGCTAAAGACCTAGACCGAAATGTCATCTCTTAACCTCATAATTGTTACAAACATTTTACGAGGTAGAATTGCATTGTATTATAATGATGTGCACTCTACAAATTAAACGTAATCTCGTGCCGCAAAGCCGCGTAATATCTGTAGTTTTTTTTGTAATGTAATATTGGGTTGCTTCAACTTAGATAGTCCCTACTCGGTTGATACACCTATGTAAATCGTAAACGGCGGTTTTGTAAACGTGGAAAATGTGCCGCCATGTTAGATTTATGTAAAATGTTAAAATAAATTTATCTTGAAATTTTATTGCTTCAGATTTAATTATAAACATATTAGTGCGCATAATATGACACACTGTAAAGTTTCAAAATAACGTTAATAGCACAGTTCCATTAGTTTTCATAATGAAACTGTGGTGAATTAATTTTATTTAAATCCGTGCTACTGTCATTCAAGCTAAAATAACGAAAGAGTAAATTAATTTTGTATTCAATATTTGCGGTAAGACATTTGCTACGACTTGGCATGATCAAATACGTATATAAAACTACATCTGAAATTAAAGTTAAAAATATATATACATATTTACAAGCTGCTAGCTTAACTAAAAAGAACCAATTCGAAAGTGAAGAAAATTAGTAATATTTCATGGTGCTTTTTCTTTGCAATGTTTCTTCTTCACCACAAACAGCGCCAGTAAGTTGCTGCTCGTGTCCAATTACATTCAGGGTAAAAAGAGAGCAAAATAAAGAATAGTTAAATGTGAGGCTATAATTACGGGAATATACGAGCCTATGTGCACGTGTGTATACATACACTTACACACATGTCTAAACATTATTATTTATGTATATAAATAATTATTATTAATTAATATATATATTCGACGCAATTAATATTTCAATTGAAATATTTTTACTACGCTAGATCACATGTACCACACACAGTTTTGAAACAATGTCACTAATAAAGTTAAATTTATACGATATAAGTGAACTAATCGCAAGTAGGATTGGGCAGATGAGACATAGCAGTTTGGAAATTACAGTACAATATACACTTTTATGTGAAGAACACTATCATCTCTAATTGCAGGTAATCACTAGTTTCATATTTTCAAATGAAAGCTTAATATTAGTTTGCGACATTGGAATTTCATTCTGAGTACAATCAAAAGTGAAAATCATTCAGAAACATACAGTTGCTATCATTTGCGTTTTCAAAATCCACATCACGATTAAATTGCATACTTTATTAAATAAAAACCGAGGTTTTTGCATGCCACAGAAAAAAAAACAGGATATGTGAGTTCTGTTCAATTAATTTTCATGAACTCCCGAGCTGAAAAACAGGACCTATGTTTCGTTGATGTGTACAACACTTTGCATCACTTCTAGCTGCATTGGGTTTAAAAAAAGGGACGATTTTTTTGGAAGGGTTTCGATTCGTTTGAATACGTGATATTTTTTTTGCGACACGCCGGCAGGACATGTTCGGACCGCAAGAGTGACTATTGATTGTAGGATGCTGACAGCGTGACTAATTGCCCGCGGGCAGAGCTCACCCTCCCCCCTCCCCCCGTGATTCCAGCACCACAGTCGAGACACTGCCTTGATTGCGTAAACAGCTGTTCGCTGCGACGCCCAGACTTCACATGACGGATCGTCGATCACTAGGCGCCACTCACCCCCACCCCCAAAAAAATTCCCCATCAGAAATTCTCCAAGAGAAGCGGCGAAAAAAAATATTGTATATCGCTAGAACGAATGCACACCCACGCAGACCAAGGGTGTATTAAATTTACGACCTTTCCCGGAGTTCGGCCCAGGCATAAAACAGTCAAGGCTGTATTTCACGGCAGCGGGCGAAGAGTAGATGCAACGTACGGCGTCATAAATACATGTTGCACAAGGTAATATTTTTTAAAACAGAAAATTTTCCAGCAGAACCTTGTATACGTGATTGACTCTGTGACGCGAGTCCTACATTCTCGAACCTAATGTCACGAATGTAGAATGAAAATATGAAAATACAATTTGATTAAAAGTGTTTTTATTTTTGTGACCGTAGAATATCGGAAACAAGATTAAATAAACCTGGTCTTTGTCAAACATTTTGTTCGCTCGAATGCCCCTTGAGGAATAAATTAACTACGAAATGTAATATTGCGTTTTGATGTTCGAAGTTTATTTATTTTTTTGTTGTTTTGCGGATTTCGCATATGAACGCTACTCGTATGGTGGTATTGTACCCCTGCCGGTCTTCTGCTAGGCTAGCCCGCATTACCGAGGTGAAGAGCAAATTGCCAGCAACGAGAGAGTCACTGGCGCTGTAGCTATATGCAATTACAAAAGTGTCCCTCGTAAAACCAAATCAGGGAATGTAAAAGTAGGCAACTTTATTAGCTCATACAGTGAAACACAGGAAAATCAACCAAAGTTAATATTAACATACGTACCCGACAACACAAATATATAGACACTCTATCCGTGCGCAAGTGTATATGTATGTATGTATATATATATATATATATATATGACACCCGCACACTTAAACCCTAATTACATCCAAAAATCGTTTTAATGGTAAACACAGTAAATGAAAACTTTTTTGCTCAGCTTAAAATGCTTTTAAAACACAGTGAACTTCGATATTTAAAATTTTCCAAAAAGGAAATACCTTTATCCCTCCCACTTTATTTCCTCTCTCCCAGTTGAAAATTGTTCCTACGCCACTGCACTGTTACAAGTCAGCTTGGAATATTAAACGTGGAGAGATAATATTGGAATACGGTAGAGGAAAGATGGAAAGTCGCAGAAGGAAACTGACATTTCTATAAAGTCTGCCGCGGACTTTTCCCAACCCCAGATAAATTGTTGACTTTACCATCTCCCCAGCACTTAACTGAGTAGTTACGAATCACAGTTAGAGGTGCACGACTTTCGATGATTCCTTAGAAAGCAGTCTAAGACTTCTCAGTTTTATTCTTTCACTGGTCACATCTATTGACTTCTAAACGAACACACGGGCAGCACGTAATAGCGTTAAGAATTATTTCCTTATTTACTACTGGCTTGTAGTAGTTAAAGGCGAGTCAAGACTTCCGCCGTACAATCACAGACGTGGAAGCGAAGTGTACATGTTCAGTATAATCCAGAATAATATCCGGGAATTTACCGTACCTCTCAGTTCTTGGTGTAATGACTAGACTCAGCACGCCAAACAAGCGATATTACCCAGCAGAAAACTTAAATTTTTTTCTCTTTCTCAAATTTTTACTCGAGTAAGTGTTGAAAAATACAGTTGATTGACAACTGTCGAAAAAATTGTATCCGTTTGAAAACGTTGTAACTATCATAGCTGGCAGTAAAAATTGAAATAATTAATTCAATGTTTCTATTTAAAGGAATCCTAGAACACAAACCTGTTTTAAAATCACAATTTCAAAAGTGTTCATTATAATTTTAACCAGCCATACTTCATAAAGTAAAGTGCCGAACACAAAATAATTGATTAAATATGAACCAATTTGGAACCCAGATGTAATCATAAACATATGCTTACTGGTTGTTATAATAAATGTAATTTTGATAACAACTAGATATATTAATTAATGTAGAAGCCATCAATATAAAAATGTGAAACTTTAAGGGATATTACTAACACCAATATTTCACGAAGAAAATAAAATACCAAAACGAAAAATGGTAATAAATTAAAACTGCTTGTAAAATGAGGTCTCATACAGTTTAGTACCTCTTACAACATTTAAAGGCTTTATAACCTACTTCATCTCACAAGCTCTGCTAACGACAGCTTAAAGAAAAAAGAACACATACGAAATATGCAGAAACATGACATGTGCGTGCACGTGTGTGAGTGCGTGTTTTGCATCGGCAGTAGGATAATTTTTTTTTATTTTTATTTTTTTTTAAACATTCGTTGACTGAAAACGAAATTCTGCTCCCTTTTTTTTTTCTCTCGCGCGAAGTAGCCAGCGGCAAGATGATGACCAAAGAGGAAATTTCGTTTACGTCTGGCGGACCGTTGACCCAGGGGAGATCTCTGTTTTCCGGGCACGTAGCAATCTGCCCGCAGGCACAGACGTACAACCCGCCAAACTCGCAACGTGCCCCAGCAGCTCGTTACCAGTCTTTATCAAGGGAAAATATTCGAATACCAAAGTGCAGAACTAACAAGTCACATACTAAATATCACTGATACAATACAATAACAAAAATCTTTGTTTTCCCAAGGTTCCCCGAAATCACTCCAGGAGAATGCTGGGATGGTTACTTAACAAAGGCCATGGCCGACTCATCTCCCAGCTCCTGTCATTGTACTAAGTCGTGTATCACCGTCTATAATGACCTCGCTGTCGACGAGACGTAACGCTCACTTAACTTTACCTTACCCAAGGCACACATTTTGTCGCATCAAGGAATTTTTTACAATGAACCACCACAAAGAAGCATTTTTGTTTAATACTTTTAAATAGCTACTAAAATGTTTGCTTGCGATAACCGTTTTACTGATTTTTCTGACTATACTAATTCATATAGTAAATATTTCAAAATAAAAAAAAACTGATGGTTGGTACTATACAAGGTTAAACGCTAGCAAAAATAAAGACACTAGGTAAACTGTTGACTGATACTAGTAAAACTTTATATATAATTAGTTGATGACTTGCCACGGATCAAAACAAACATTTCTCGCATGTTTTACTGGTTGTATTACTAAATGGGAATTGGCTGCGCCGGTCTGTTTTAACTTATTAACATTGTAACTTCTGAAAAATAAAATGTTATGCAAATTATAATGTTACAATAGTTAAATACTAATCATTATGTTAAGTTAATATATTTAGGGCTGCCTACATATTAGAGGAATACGGACATGCTCGAAGTGTATCGTACATATATACCCTACGCTAGTAGACCTACTAATTCTCTCTGAATTTCTTCTCTCAACATTACATCGGATACGCCCACCCAAATGTGCAATATAAAAAAATTGGTTGTTTTTCAACTACTGGGATGTCGATTTGACTGTAATCTAACCATGAACCTGAAATTATGTAAATTTTGCAGTTGATTTTATACCAACTTCTCCATGAACTATGAGCTTGAGACTTAAGGCATAATTCAGGACTTGATGACAATGCAATATCAACTCACTTTATTGTCTGTCTATTAGTATCTTTATCTACTCGTTACAATTTTGCCGGTCTTAAATCGATTGCCAAATTTCACAAGCACACACAAGACTAGAAAGCAGAAAATAATTATTTAAATAAAATTTTACTATATCATGTTTTAAAAGTGGACTAAAATGTATAAAATAATTTCCTCTAGCTCCACACAAATTTATAACCCCATAGATTCCTAACCGCATACAGATTGTCCTGAAAATTTGTGATTGTGAATTTAAAAAGCTATGAAAATAATTGTAACATTTAAATCGATAAACGTGAGGCGCATGCAATAGATAATAGTAGGAAGCGTAGAGAGCAGCTGTCGTTAAAGTTCATATAATTCGCAAATCGATAAAATTGTTAGTTACTTAGGTGAACTATTGCATGTACCCCACGTTTTTCAATTCAAATATTACAATTATTTTTATAGCTGTTAAAAATTCTCAATTACAAATTTTCAGGGAAATCTACATTGGGTTATAAAACTGATTGGGCTACGAGAAATTATTTTAAACAGTATACCCTGTTTTAAAAATGTGGTGTATAATTTTTTAGTTTAATATATATTACACATGAGAACAGCAATTATCATATCGCTATACTATTTATATTACATTTACTAACGTGTTATTAACATACAGTGGACCCACTCTAGTTGTGAATTTTATATTTTTTGGGAGAACTCAAGAGGTAAAGAAACAATTAAACATTCATGGTTTAAAAAAAAGTATTTTTTTGATAATTTCAATTTGCAACAGCATAACTGTACACGATAGGCGACGAGTGACTTGATATACGTGAGGTATTTTAGGACATTTCGAAATAGTACTCTTT
>PNEQ01109361.1:16525-46323 GCA_003012365.1 Medauroidea extradentata
ACATATTTGCAAACATGTACTGTACTTGCAAAGTTTTTTTTTTTTTTTTTTTCAAACAACAATTTATTTGTGACTTCTGAGAAAAATAAATGAAAGGTTATTTAAAAACATATTTAATAAAAGTTTGTTAGTTTTTGGACTTGCACTAATTGTATTATGAGCGCCTCATTTAGCACAGAACTACAAGGATTTCACACAGGAAAATATGATACATTTTGTGGAAGACAACTTAATTAGCAGCACTATGATTTATACAGTTCGCTGTTTTTCAAATGATCAGCAGGAACTAAAGTTCATCTCTTGTATTAAAATTGTTCATTTCCGTTTAGTAAAGTATTCATCCAGAGGAGTAATTAGAGATAGTCTTCCATTTAGAAACTTTAAATTATTTTCGTTATAGGAGAATTTTTTTACATCTAATGTTGCTGCAAACTATTTGTTTATCATTAAACAGCAAGAGATAATTACTATAGTAAAGTATGCTAGTTTTGTTACGGTATCTTAAACATTTAAAAACAATTAGTCAATATTTTAAATCGGACGTTTCTACAAATCAGACTTCGTCCAAGCTAAGTTTAAATAAACTACAAACTCTTTCTCCGGGTATCAAGGTAGCATAAATTTTGATAATAAAATTTAGGCAAATACAGTACAATTTATTCATCAAAAGTAATAAATATGACGTTATATTCGTTCCTACCACATAAAGGGACTAAAAGTCGAAACCATAAAAACACAATTTGTTTTCTCAGAATTTTTCCCGTATTTAAAACCATTCGATAGAGTAAATTCAAATGTGAGTGAGAGTGAGTGAGAGATTTTGGTCAGCGCTTAACATCGAGGTCTTTAGCGCTGGTGTTGGGTGACATGAGGTGAGTATGGAGCAGCGCCGGAATGAAAGGGCGTGGGAAACGTGCAGACCCCCCCAAGAAAACCCTCCGGCCAGCGGCATCGTCCGGCACGATTCCCACATGTGAAAATCCGGGGACCAACCCCCGCCGGGAATCGAACCCAGATCGCCTTGGTGTCGAACATAAGGCCATGGCACTAACACAAAGTGAAACCCGGGATGAAAACACTGACTCCTGGTACACAAAAGGCATTCGACTAAGAAACAATGGTATATTATATGCCAGAGACCCCCTGCACGCTATCCACCAACTTAGGTTGGTGCGCACAGTGTGTTGGGGACGAACACAGCACGAACATCACACCTCACCCTAATATCTAGGTGCAAGTCACTGAAGGGAAGATGTATTCGTCAGTACTTAACAGTTAGGTCTTTAGAGCTGGTGACGGTTGACACTATGTGAGAATGAAGCAGCACCGGAACGAAGGGGCAGGGGAAACGTGGAGACCCCGAGAAAACCCACCAACCATCGGCATCGTCTAGTACGATTCCCACATGCAAAAACCCAACTACTGATCCGGCCGAGAATCGAACATGGTGGGAGGCGAGCGCTCTAGCCACTGTGCAAACAGCGGTCACTGAAATTGTGTGCAGTCTTCTCGCCGACAGTTCGCCTATACGAGTCATTACCTATCGTTTCACGACGCAATATTAAAGATAAAGGTTTTCGGCACACACGTGTTCAATTCAAAATATGCTGCGCTAATATTTTCATACTTAAAGTGACCGCAAAAAAATGCAGTGAAAATAAACTTCAGAGATTAACGGATGCATCGAGGTGGACTTAAACACGTGTAATGTTCTTGAATGCTATTTCTAAGACGGCATTACTTAGTACTTCGATAAGTTTTCGAATGAACCTGTGCTGACTGAATCTCTGCACGCCGTTCGGAGGCCACGGAAGACGGTCACCTTAAGCCTGAATACAAATGTGGTGATTGCTTCCTTACTGCTAGGGACTTGACAAACTCGTGTCTTCTTTTATACACACGCTAGAATTGAAACAACTGCATGTTCGTGTCACTTTCGCAGTTGGTGCTAGACTTGTTTAACTCCCTGAGGACGACAGCCCAGTAATAAAGAAGCAACTAAATGCATGACCACTCATGTGCCACAATTTTAAGGAGAAAAAAATTTTTGCATCACTTGATTTCAGTATCTTAAGTTTTCAGCTCTGTTTCATGGTCAGTGATCTGATAGCTAACCTTCACTTGTCTTGGGGATTCACCGGCAAATCACATACTTATGTGGTCGCAGTAAACTTATTCTGATTGGTGCCGTCAAATGAGAGAAGTGTCTGAACACAGACACGCTACCAATAACCATGAAGTAGAGCTGCCGATCTGCACGTGAGACACTGAAACAAGCTGGGACCAGAATCTTGTCGTGATAACTCGTTGCCCTAGCTATCACTAATACAGCCAGCAGTCAATGAGTAGCTGATGTCTTCTTAAGGACATGGGCCCCGAGATTCTCAGCTCCCGAGAAAATAATTTTTAAACCTAGACGAGAGACAATAACGTTAAAACTGTTCTGTTACTTTGTTGTTAAAATGGTTTAACTATGTAACGTAATTTTTCGAAACATACAGTAATACTATTTCAGCTAATTTAACAATTAAAAAGAAATTTCAGGTATTTAATAAAAACCATTTAGCAATCACTATACTTAGAGGCACGGGTATTTTGCGTATTGATTTTAAGTCAGGATGGACGTCAACAACGCATATAGTTCACTTTCACTTTCGTAATTAGACGACAGCTGTTTTGACACAAGTTTGACGACTTCAAGCCAGCAATGTGTAACAAAATCATTCGTGGGGATATCACTTGTCACCCGTTTGCAACAGTTAGAAGCCAATGCATATTCGACCTTGACCAGAGCGTGTATAAAACTGTGAAGTCTGGACTGCAACCAGATGAATACACGAAATAGTCGTGTCTCTAACTACGCTGTATTTTACCTTGACAATATCAGTTATAACCAGTTACAACTAGTGGTGGCTCGTGGGTTGTTGCCAACAGGTAGGGCTGCAGTTGTCAAGAACTGTACAGGGTTGTGCGCTGGTTGACTCTACAGCCACTGACACGCTGATGTGCAGGTGCCCCTTACTACTGAGTGCTCACAACACATCTAGTAGCCGCAAAATATTTCATGACCGTTGGTCTACGGCGCGTTCATCAAAAGTGTACAGTTCCGACTATCTGCAGCCCCACCTGGCAACAATCCATGAGCCGTCATTGGTTATAACAAAGTTACAGAGCGATTTCACGATATCAGCTCCCGTTTATAAGTTAAACATTATTATCGCCAAAAATGTAGAAACTCGGAGTTCTTGGGGTGAGTGAGATATTTTGGTCAGCGTTCAACATCGAGGTCTTTAACGTTGTAGGAGGGGGGGGGGGGCACGATGTGAGTATGTAGCAGCGCCGGAATGAAAGGGCGGGGGAAACAGGAGATCCCCGAGAAAACTCGCCGACCAGCAACATCGTCCGGCACGATTCCCACATGCGAAAATCCGGGGACCGACCCCGCCGGGAATCGAACCCGGATCACCTTGGTGCGAGGCGAGAGGTCTGACCTCTAGGCCACCGCGGCCCCTCGGAGTTCTTGGAGGCTCGTCGACAGGTCATCGTACCGGGGAATGTTTCCAGTCCCTACTGATACACGCTAACTTAAATCCTCGCCACGCTAATATATCGCAGTTCGCGCACAAGTACAGTGCGGGAGTATATGTTGTCAGTACCTCGATAGCGCGTGTCGGCCGCACGTCTGGCCGCCAGGGGGCATCCCTACCCCAGTGCTACCTCCCAGGGGAGGAGCGTGTGAGAGGTAATGACACACGCGAGGTCACCAGCGACACAGCAGGGTCACAGTAATGTGTCGTGCCCCAGGGCTGACCACTACCCCTGTAGTACATTCCCAGCACACGGCAACTGAGCACCGTCCCGTCCTACCACAGTCTCTATAGTCCGTCACATCCTTCACTTGTCAGTCTGCAGTTCAGTGCAGCAATACACTAACATTCACAACCACTCATGTGCCCACCCGTTAACATTTTAAAGTAATGATTACAACTACTCGGACTTTCCTGTCGCTCGTAGGTAAAGTTTCGGTGGTAACAACATCGCGGGAAATCTTGACTGTTTGTAAGAATTCAACACGAGTTCAGCTTACCAGACGATTACTTGCTTTAGTTTGTACTTAGACCTGTTACCCTATTTGACTGTGCCATATGCTAAAATATCAAAACAATGCTGTTAGAAAACATTTCACGAGGATAACTTGCAAGAAGCTCATCTTGACCTGTGTTTGTGTTTAATAGCAATTATTTTAGCAAAAAAGTTCTTATTGTGTATTTTTAAGTCGCACACAACCGATTACATACTTTTTCACAGAATATATTATGCCTGTTATTGGACTGCAGGCGGTTAAGTTGTGTCAGAAGTATATCACCGAATGAAATATGTTGCAAGAAACTACAGTGTTTTCAAGGGTATGATGACACAAAACATTTTCGCTGTATACCATCATCTATAACTATACTGCGATGCTTATGCAACACAAATAAACGTAAACAAATTAAAACCCTATTTTAGGTATTGGACTGCTATAGATGCGATTGATCACTGTTAAGTGGAAATTTTAATGATTGGGCAAAAACGTGTTCTACTGCAAGCCACGTCATTGTAGGCTGCTGATAATGGAAAACGTCTAGAGAGTGAATTACAGCTTGCAATTTGATCTGAAAGGGAGAGAGGAATCACTAAATTCTCATAACTCTAGATATTGTGACTATAACAAGGAACATTATTTAAATACACAGCGAGTAGTGAATTTCACGCCGTACCTGGTAGTACGGGATTTGCTCTTAGTTTCTTCACACTTTCGTTACTAATCCCAGTTATTGCAAGGTATCGCTGATTAAATATGATCCAGTGACTATATAATAGCCAGAGAATGATCACTTGTTCAACATATATCTTGTTCTGAAGTGTATTCCGAAACTATTCGGTCGTTATGTATACCCTAACTCAGTGGCGTACGCAGGATTTTAGTGGAGCGAGGATGGGCAAAAATTTCACTTTTTGAAAAATCATCAATCATCACTAGAAACAGGAAATTTCGCGAAAAAGATTTTTGCAGCACTTTGTTTCAGTGCCTTACGTGCGCACCTGCATCTCTGCTATGTGGTCCGTGATTGGATGCCGTAACACCCAGCGTGTGGAGGTTAAACCCGCAAATCACAGACGTGATGTGTCGCTGTTATCCGTGTACTGATTGCCATATTCAAATGTATAATGACTCTGCACAAAAACACTCTGCCGATAACCTTGAAGTTGAACTGCAGGTGTGCACGTAAAGCACTGAAACAAAGTGGGGCAAAAATCTTTTCACCATAAAAAACCCCGTCCCTAATCATCACTGTCAATGAATAAACTACTTTTGAACATTTGACAAAATTAAGTTAAAAATGTGTACATACAAATGAGTATACGTACGTACTATCATATTTAAATATATACCCACACGCACTGCGTCACATGCATCTCTTTACGTTTAAGAGCTAGTGATTAATTTTTGAAAATACATTTTTCCCTTTTCCTTTTTTAAAGTTTTGAATTTAAAGAATTGAAGTTAATTTGTATTTTTTGTTCAAGTTTCACTTTAAAACAATAATCACCTCAGTATACCAAATTTATTGATAGGTATTGAGAATTGAACGAAAACCCATTTTCCGTATTTTCGCCACATTTAAAGTTTCAATTCGGGTAATCTTGGAAGTAAAATTTTAGGCGTTTGCATTAATGTCACATAGACTTGAAAGTTACGGTTCTTGCTCATTATATTCAAACTACAGTATCGATTTATAAAAGGTAACACATTGCACCACTTTTCACCATCCAGGAAAACTAATTTTTAAAAATTCTTTCTAGTGGGCGCCTAGATGGTACGAAAGCAAATGAAAGAATAGTATACATTGGAAAAGACTTGTATGTCTTTCTGGAAATATTCTAGCACTACCTAAAGTAGAAGTAGTAGTTACCCGGTGGCGAGAAAGACCATGTCACAAACATATAACTTTAAAATGGCCAATGTTTATATTTTTGAAATTGTCATTTTAAGTTCCTGAATGTTGGTGAAGTGGTATGGCTGGCTCTCTGGCCGCCTCGGCTACACCATTGACCATACCATTACATGCAGAAAAAGCTGAAAAATTACAAATTTTAACTACAGGATGTCAAAAAACGATCTTTACAACTTTGACTGCTAATATTTAAAAATTAGTTAATGGTCGAAGTGTGAGGTTTGTGGCACAATTTTCACAACATCTAAAGTTCCAGTAGCAATTTAAAAGAGTTGAACGAGTGCACCATCTGTAGCACGCAGGATATCTAAGCAGTGTTTCAGTTCCGCCCTCGTCCGGCATATATTGTTATTAATATGTTCAATTACTGCTGTAATGCGAGTTGGCAGTTCCTGCAGGTCCACACTGGGGTCTAGTACACCACATCCTCCATAAAGCCATACAGGAAAAATCCAGTGGGGTTATAGCTGGAGATCTTGGGGGCAAGAAAATGGGCCCTACTCCAATCCAACGACCTGGAAATACATCTAACAAAGCCACCCTTGCGACAAAGGCCGAAGGAGGGGAGCACCTTCCTGCTGCACATGGTGTTAGGTTGCACATCTTCGACCTTTCTAATATATCCAAGTAAACAGAAAAAAAAGATACACAAAACGGCTATGAACCAGGCCACACGTTCATCTTCGGACTGTCTCGCACAATTACCGTTCTAAAGTGGGGGCTCTCAGAACCCCATATCCTCCTATTTGACGATTTACATTTCCGGACATATGAAAACAAACTCCACCCGTGAACGTCCCCTGTTTCAGAAAGTTTGGATCGTTGCCGATGCGACTCAATATCTGACCTGCAAATGCTTTCTGCTTTGGCCTATCATCAGGTTGAATCGCATGTGGCTGCACCTTGTAGGCTCATTCTCTTGTGCAACACCATGCGCACCGTGTTCACGGGTAGCTTCAGCTGTCGAGAATCACGACGGATTGATATCGTGGGGCTCCGGATATATAGTTGTTGCACCTGTTACACGTGTGCATCACTCTGTTGGTCGTCCTGAACGCTTCTCCTTCGTGACACTTCCGGTTCCCTTACACTTCGTGTGCTGCTGTCTGATGGTCGGACACGATTTCTGGCGTACTAAACTAGTATTTCTACAAAAAAATTCTGCTTATTATAAATGCAGTATTTCGAATGCGATGCACATAGTCTTACATTTTATTTCTAGACAACCTAAATGTGCTCTTAAATGCATGTAATAAATTGGGGTTACAAGAAAGTGGGTCATCCATCAATAGAGCCCACGATTTTTGGTGAAAAGAATTGTGCAACAGTTTGTTTCAATGCCTTATGTGCACATCTGCAGTTCTGATTCGTGCATGGTTACTGGCAGAATGTATTATAAGTACGGCCCGGTAGTTTTCGCGAAATAATTTTGCAGCAGTTTGTTTCAGTGCATTACGTGCGCACCTGCATCTCTGCTATGTGGTCAGTGATTGGATGCCGTAACACCCAGCGTGTGGAGGTTAAACCCGCAAATAACAAACATGATGTGTGGCCGTTATCCGTGTACTGATTGGCACAGTCAAATGGATAACGACTCTGCACAAAAACACTTTTCCAGTAGCCATGAAGTTGTACTGCAGGTGTGCACGCAAGACACTGAAACAAAGTGGGGCAAAAATATTTTCGCGAAAACTACCTGACCCTAATAATTTCACAGGCGTGGTTCATTTGACTGTGAAAACAGGAACAAGGTTACTGCGACAGCACACGTCTGTGATTTACGGGCAAAACCCTGAGACACTGAGAATTTAAAACAGCTAATCACTTACCACGAAGCAGAGCTTGATATGTGAACATAAGGCATTGAAACAAATTGTTTCACAATTCTTTCCACCAAAAATCGTAGGCTCTATCCAACAACAATCAAAAATTAAATGTTATAATATATTAGAGAGAAAAAAATGGCGCTACAATAAGTAACTGAGGGCAATAAGGGACTATCCACGAAAGACGATCGGTTTTCAATCATTGCATAATATTAGTATTTCAATAAAGTTACATTTAATTATTTACTCACATTTACTGTTTCCACGTTTGTTAATTTAAAATACTGGTTTTTACTAATTAATTGGCCATGCTATGGGGCAGTTTTACCAATGGTGGGTGGTCATTTATGTGAACCATTGATATTTTTTTATCTCCTGTAAACTAGTGGAATCTTTCAGAACCAAACACAACTTTTGTGAAACTGAATTTTTTTTTACCCCACGAAGCTGTACTGTCAGTGGCGTGAAATGTGTTTTGAAACGTGACTACACAAATTACCTTTACTGTTTACAAACTTCGTTTCACATGGACCATTACTTTTTCCACCATCAGTAATTGCTTAGCTCAGGGTGGAGTACAGCCAAATTTTCGTAAAAAATGCATAACTTTTAGACGGGGGCGAATCGTATTATACAAGCTTGGTTTATTTGATAGGTCTTGGACTCCTGAATCAACCACCTCTTTATTGACGTCTACTCCCGGAACATCCTGTATATGTATTATTACATATAATGACAATTTGGGGTCTTCACAATACAGAGTATTGTTCTGAGCAAGGACAAAAAAGTGATCGTTCATAAAGTGGTCTTCCACTAATTCCCGACGGAGGTGTTTCAAAAAATAAAATCAATAGGAAAGTGCCTCTATTCCTTGAATATGTACTGGTTATCTTTTTGAATGAAGGTGGCTAGTCACAGACTCTTTTGCAATTAAGAAGTATTAACAGGCATAACGGCGAACTCAGTCACACACGCCAGA
Organism: Medauroidea extradentata; assembly: GCA_003012365.1. Lineage (NCBI taxonomy): Eukaryota > Metazoa > Arthropoda > Insecta > Phasmatodea > Phasmatidae > Medauroidea > Medauroidea extradentata. The sequence continues at coordinate 25,330 of PNEQ01109361.1, forward strand.
AAAATGGTTGCCTACCGTCAACCACCGCAAGGTGACTGCCCAACTGGCCAGCAGTTAGGCCAATAGGAAACCTGCCGTAACACGCAGGAACCAAACAGACACGGGACTAGTATCAACAGCCTCGAGAGCCAATAAGCGGTGAAGTTCACCTGTATCAAATCATCCACCATGTAATTTAACGTCTGTATTACTGTATAGTCTGTGGCTTAGTTATGATTAGGGACCGGAAAAATTCGCGTGTTCTTTTGGAAAACAGCTAGCATCAAAACAACTGAAAATCTGTGTGACCTTCACAATAATTAGATCTGACTTATTTGACATGTTTTGGAGGTTTCTGAGCTAATAATAAAGACGCAACTAGATGCAGCCGATGAGCAACAACTGTTTGCTTGAGTAAACATATATTCTTGGAGACAATTCTACGTGTCAGCGAATCCGCGAATTTTTCCGATCTGCAGTTATGTTTAAAGTCTGTGATTTTCGATGAAAATAATTGTGCAACAATTTGTTTCAATGCCTTATGTGAACTCCTGTTTCTCTGCTTCATGGCCAGTGATTGGAAGTATTTAACTCTCAGCATCTCGTTGTCCTACCAGCATATCACAGACGTGTGGTGTCGTGGTAACATTGTTCTAGTTGGTACAGTCAAATGAGCCACGCCTCTGCCCTATTATATTCTGCCAATAACCACAGACCAGAGTTGCAGGTGTGCACTTAAGGCATTGAAACAAGTTGTTGCAGAATTCTTTCCACCAAAAATCACCGACTCTAGTTATGATACTTAACTGTCAGTACTGCAACGAGGAGACAATTCATTTGTTATTCATTTGTTATGACTACAAGCGCTCTTGTTGGTGACAATAAGACCCATACCAATAGCACGAGTGATTCAAACATACAGATGATTGAATTGTAACATTTCCAAGAAAATAAAATGTAAGTTTGTTGTTTTAGTTGTGTGGCGTAGACAGCAAGAAATATTTGTCCTCACTACACTAACATCCACCCTGCTCTTGCTTAATTAACGCAACAGTCGAGCTGGACGCTTGAAGCTCAATGTGTAGGAATATGAGCACAAACAAGAGTTGTGACCAGAAGTAAACACGCTCCACATATCATCCTCCACGAACTAAGAGTCTAACTGTCAACAACTACGTCGATTCATTAACTCATTGTGCGACACGTAGTGAGACATTTAAGCCCCTCCTTCTCCCTACTTACCTCTACCAAGCCTTGTACTGTTCGAGGGCGGGTGCAAGTTATAAACTGAACCGGTTTATGTGTGCATACGCCGTTGCGAGCAATTACTTATGTCCAGGAACGGATTTAGGCATTTAGACTCCGTTGGCCCGCCTGTCTCAGCACTACCGCAGCCTCTGATTACTATTCTACCTTAAGGGCGCGGTCTACCGCAATTTTCGTCATCATTATTTTATTTTGTATTTGTACCAGATATTTTTTTACGTATTTAAGACACAAAATTTGACTAAATTTGGCTCTAATGAAATTTTTTTATCTCTCACAGTTTTCGCGTAATGGCTTGTTAAAGTCATATTTTGCATGTTTCCGTTTTAACGACTAGACTAAAACCAACTGATATACCAAACTCGAAAAAATCACAGGGGATAAAGACATTGCAGGCTACAATGCCATGCTCGTAATATTAAAGAATAAAAATTATTTGTATTTTTTTTTTTAATTTATTGAATTTTTTAAAATGTTTATTTTTAATTTCAGCATTTTTTTTAAAAATACAAATTATTTGTATTCTTTAATTTTATGAGCATGTCACTGTAGCCTGAAATGTCTTTATCCACTGTGATTTTTTTGAGTTTGGTATATCAGTTGGTTTTAGTGTAGTCGTTAAAACGGAAACATGCAAAATATGGCTTTAACAAGCCTTTACGCGAAAACTATGAGAGATAAAAAAAATTTCATAAGAGCCAAATTTAGTCAAATTTTGTGTCTAAAATAAGAAAAAAAATATTTGGTACAAATAAGAATTAAAAAAATTGTGATGAAAATGGCGGTATACCGCGCCCTTAACAACTTGCCTCCTTTTTCCCTTTTCAACACCACGGTATTTAAGCCCATACTTTTTTGCTTCTACTATTTTCATGAAAATCATTATTTTTAAGATTAAACGAGAGAAGATATCAGCAATCCGTCTGGAAGTTTTATTTAAAATAATTATTGTCGCGATAATTTATTTTTTCAAATCAACAAATTGTATGGTTTCAACTAAAAAGTCAAATAACCAGAATTTCGTTAGTTACATAATTAACTGAAACCATCATATTTTTTGCCTTGAAAAAAAAAATTCAACCGAAATGAAGAAGAGGATTTTAAACAAAGCTGCCAGACAGATTTTTGATATCTGCTCTCGTTTAGACGTAAAAAATTAATATCGCTAAAAAAAAAAAGTATAAACTAGAGAGCAGGGCGCGGTCTATTGCAATTTTTATCACCATTTTTTTTATTTGTACCAGAAATTTTTTTTCTTATTTTAAACACAAAATGTGACTCAATTTGGCTCTGATGAAATTTTTATATCTCTTATAGTTTTCACGTAATGGCTTGTTAAATTCATATTTTGCATGTTTCCGTTTTAAGGACTACACTAAAACCAACTAATATACCAAACTCAAAAAAATCACAGTGGATAAAGACATTGCAGGCTACAATGCCGTGCTAATAAAAATAAAGATTAAAAATTATTTGTTTTAAAAAAATGCTAAAACTGAAAATAAAAATTTAAAAAATTCAATTAATTTTTTTAAACACAAATTATTTTTATTTTTTATTTTTACCGAAGAATTTTTTGTAAACAAATTTATTGGGAAAAACGAAAATTAAATTTAGGTACGGTTACTAATTAAGTGGATAGAATTTTGACATGAATGTAACTGTTGCCTGTAGAACACGAATTCTTCATTGCAATGCCACTGGTCATCCGGTTTTCTCGGCGTTCTCCAGTTTCCCCAGCCCTTTCCATTCCGGCGCTCCTCCATTGTAAGGCCTCTTTCCTTGTCGTCCTTGGAGGCAAGCAGATGCCTCTGGGTGGCCAGTAGTAAGTCTGAATTCCGGAGTGTCTTATCCTCGCCCTCTGGTACCTTCGTCATACAATATTTATTATCTGTAGCCATTACTTCAGTCCAACAAAGTCTGCCACAGTAGTGTAGTCGGTTAGGTCCTGGGTTCGAATCCGGACTGGGGGATGGCTGCTGTTGTCCTTTCACCTCACATTACCCTCATCGGCTCCTAAGAGTGCGTAGTAGATAAATAAATACTGAAGACATCAATTGAACTCTACACTTTTTTCGAAGCCAAAATGGATGAAATACTCAATGACAATCCTAGATAATGGTATTTGCTAACTTTATGAGTAAAAAATTACCCAAAATTACTAATTCGTTACGCGTAATCTATTGCGCCGCAGTTAAATGCACGAGGTTCCGGCGTCAGAGATTGTGCCACAGAAACTCGTAATACTGGAAACAATTTTGTTTAAAACGTTGGCTAAAACTATTGTCTAGGATTGCTATTGATTAATTTTCGCAAATTGGCTTCAAGAAACCTACAGTTATAGATTAATGCTTTTAGCGTAGAATTATGTACCACGCCCTCTTAAGATCTCGCTGTTAAAGGGCCGTAAATCCCTCTCACCTCGCCTTAAGTCCGACATCACCGAACTGGATCATGATCGGAAATAGACACATATGGACAAGAAAGACAAGGGGCGTTTTGGAAATGAAGTAAACAAATAATCTAACACTTCCAGCCCGACAGCGATACTGGCGGCGGGAATGCATATGAAATCATGCGGAAATTCCATGAAAGACGCCCGAAGAAGGTCCCATGGAGACAGTGGTGCTGCTCCGGGTGATGAATATTTCAGAACTTCTTCGCTCATCGTCCTGTGATGGGGGCAGGGTGGACAGCCATCGATGGGGGGAGGGGGGGGGGAGTGTGTCCCCATATTCGACGTTCCCTCGCTCGCCGCCCGACGAAAATCATTGAGGAAAACCACTGCCGCAAACAATATCGATCTGTGCAAGACGAGTGTGGTCGATGTGTCTGCGAGCGATCGATGTCGCGTTTTGCGAGTGTCCTTTGCCACCTACTTTCCCTCTTCAAAACTTGCCGAACTGTTTCTGGCTTGAATAACGTGACCGCCTGGCCAGGCGGTGTGCATATCAAGTTGCTATATATGTACCTAATTTAATGAAATTCGGTCCACGTGTTCAAACATTTTAGGTGGAGACATACACAAATACGGACACACACTCACACACAGACACACGCACCACACCAACATACAGACAAAATGGTGATCTCATGAGCATAAAATTCTTCCTTAGGAAAGTACGTTAACAAGGAAATGAATATATTAACGTTAAGTTCCACTTGAAACTAAGATATATTTTATTCCGTCATCTTAGTTTAGTGGAAAAAAGAAAATAATCTGAAATATGTCTATAAGTAGTTTAAGGTTTACCACCTAGGTGTAAATGTTTTAACTTTAAAAAATATTGGTAAACAAAAAATATTCCATTATAACGGCCCGGAAACAATCGCGGAATAGACAACCGGACCAGGTTGCTCTTTTACTACGGCGATTTGGGTTCGATGTCCGGAAGGGTCGATCCCGATTTTTAACAGCGTAACCTACTTATTTTTGGTTATTTTGCTCAGGCTAAATGTGAGACTGAAAGAGTTAAAAATATGCGGGCCATTATCGGCATTTTTACCTCTAACTCGACAGCCAACGTTACTAAAACACCCTCTCGTAAATTTACGGTAACTTCCACGGAATTAAGTAATTGCGTTTAAATACGTGCGCTATTTTGCCGAGTGTTGCTTTAAATGTCGTCGCTCGTGCGTTTAATTACAAGTAGCGATGTTTAGAACACTCTTTAACGTTCGGCGAAACGAGTAACAATAATTGGTTTTTGAACAAGCTTGTGCCAGGAAAAAAATTTAAGCAATGAAATCCATTCTTTTGAACAATCGTTGGCATCTGTCTATTCAGGATTTGTAAACAACTGACAAAATCTAGCGAGCTACTAGTTAGTGTAAAATATTTTCCACGACAACAGCACGTGAGAAAAAATTTTAATTTTCCATTTAATTGGTTTATTATTATTATTAATTTTTATGTAAAATTACAGCTACAATTTTCATAAACTCATTTCACTAAAAGAAATAACCGCCTCAAAAACATACTCGTACTGTAGATTTACTTCCTTTAAATCATGTGTGTAGTTTCCTGTAGGTGATGTGAAATAATATCGACTTAATGTTTTAGATAATTTATCTGTTAGCATATCAAATGCAAACTGAAAGAAAAAATATGTTTGTGGGTACCATATTTGTGTTAAAACAGAGCGTTCCATTTGGTTGTCGGCTCAATATTGACTGAATATACAACAATATTATTTGTAGAAGTAAACGATGTTGTGTAACGAAGATGATCTTTGTTTAGTTAACAGAATATACAGTTGTGCCATTTTGTAAACTAGCATTATTTAAATAATAATTTTTTTTGTAATACTTTGTTCCACGTGGAAATATTGGTTCACATTTCACCGTAAAATGAACAACAGTTAAATCACGAGAAAACTAGTTAACTAAGAGTTTCTAGTGTTATTTTCGAGAGACATGAATCATTTTGAGATATCTAAAAGAGATAATTAATTACAATTACTCATTTGATTTTAAGCTACATAATTCTGTGCCATTTCATGAATCCCCGTGGGAATATTAACATCATTCCCGGAGTACGCTTGGATGAACGGCGTATAATTAGCCATTGTTAAAAATCAATGTGATTAAAACTACCCACTAACTTTAAAATGTTTTGGTGTACTGAATACCAGATGATATCTATATCTCCAACCAGTCAGACGTAATCACAGATAACTGATATCTATGATGTTTTTGGTGTGGGCGGAAGTGAGAGTAATATTTAATTTTTAATTAAACCTGTCTTATGGTAACTGCAGTGTCTTTATTTTATTGTAACTGTTTTTCTGAATACTATTTCAAGTTTTTACTTTAATAGTGAGATAACAAGTAATATAACCGATCACATATTTCACTTGTATTGTATCGTATGTGCGTAACTTTTTCTCTCAGATTGATTTAATTAAGTCCACTGATTTTTTCTCTGTTATAGTATAGAAATGTGGCTGTCCACCAAGAACGATAGTCTATAATTTCTCCAAGACTGATATTCAGCATCAGGCAATTAGGCCACAATTACTGGGAAAAGGAGTTAAAAAACATCAGTACATTGGAAAGTTACGAATTAAGAAAAAACATGCTTATGAATCATTAGTATTTCAGAAACGTAAGTTAAGTTATGTTGAGGTTTATGGATGCTCCCGCATTGTGTAATATCTTAGTAGTTACGAATATTTTTAAAACTTAATCTTCGCATGGATAAGAGATAAAGAAATATGGTTATTTAGTAAAAAAATTAAATTATAAAATGAAAACGTCACAGAAATATTCCTTTGAACACTTTTACTCTCCTTATATACATTACATGCTTTTGTAGGAAAGGAAATAAAATTTAATTTGAAGTTTATTACCTTACGTATGAGATCCTTCTCAATCCAAAATTCCCTCACAGTAAGACACAGATGAATTTCATTTAGCTTTCGTGCTACATGACTCATGACTCGCAAGTGTAGAAAATAAGGCAAAGTCATTTATCAAATAGTTGCATCCTATGTCAACAGCAGACGACGTTGCGATTATTTTATTGAGCGTAATGGTTAAAATACTTTCAAGGGAATTTCGTTTATTCGAAACGAAAATAAGTCGTGGAATAGACGTTGAGACATCATCTACATTGTTAAAACTGTATCAGAATGAACAGGGAGGAAGGTGGAAAAGGGGAGATGCCCACATTACTCGTGATATGGAAATTTATACCATACGTTCACACTGAAAAATATAACGAAACCAGAGAACTCGCATGTAGAACAGAGGAATTGCTAATTGGTGTAAAATAAAGTGAACATCTATGACTAGAGGCCGGAAAAATTCGAGTGTTCACAGACATGTAGGCTATCTTCCAAGAATATATGTGAAATAATGCAGACAGCAGTTGTTTATTAGCTGCTCGTTGACACTGTGAAATGGGCCTGTATTCAGAGACAGTTTTATTATTGGCTTAACTGCTTCCAAGAAGTGTCGAGTAAGTCAGCGGCCAATTGTGAACGTGAAACAGACCTATAGTTGCTGGAACTCTAGCTTGCTCCAAAAATAAAACGCGAATTTTTCAGGTCTCTATCTATGACTATTCAGGTAAGATTATCCATTTTAGACTATTGTTGTATATTTTCCATCACATGTCTGTTATCAGTATTATATTTTCACAAATAACTATAGTAATTCTCGTAAAACAAAATCATTTAAGTCTTAGGGTCCAAGAATTTAATATTACAAATAACTTCCTTAAATAAATTATAATTGTCATCATTCTGTGTGAAATCTATAATAATTATTAAGTAAAATGCTGAAAATAAAGTTATCCTAGACGAGCAAGTAAGGAAGAAGAAATAATATTTGTAATAAGACAAATAGGAATAGCGTATTAAAAGTTGCGGGGGGGGGGGGAATATCTTGATTTGCTAGTTTCTTGAAACATTGGTAATATTGAGAACATGCAAACTGTCGTAAACTTACGTATACATAAAATTTAATTCTGAAAGTCATACAAAATGCTAATTTTTTCTAATATATTACGGGATTAAAAATATAACATTTAATACAGTCAATATACAAAACAGTGCATTTGAAATACTTGAATACTATACTGCCAACTATAAATACAGTATTATACTCGCATGGTTGTTTTCTGAAAGCCGGCATAGTTTCATTGTTTATTCTTATTTAATGTATGTAGATAATTTTTTTTAATATAGCTATATAATTTTAATTTTTAACCTTGACTATCTAAACTATAATTGGAACTTTTGTGAACAAACTCGTGTAGCAAAAAAGCGTTAGCAAATATTGGAAAAATTACAAACATTATTTTGAAAGTATAATTTGACTTTCACAGTGTCATTGCAGACTTCCTGCTATGTCATCACACCTGGGCAGAAGCCAGGCCTTTATTGGTTTTCGTCAGCATTGCTGATGAATAGGTACAAGAAAATTTTGCGAATTCAATGACCCGCATGCTATAATTAGAGACATGCAAAATTCGCGTCATTTTCTGACAGCTGACTAGACTCCAATATACTGCACGTTCGTTCGACGTCTCCCGCTGGCCGATATTGTCGTGACTTGCCGCGGAGAATGCTTACACGGTAGAGAGGCCAATCTCTGTAAAGACGTAACACATGTCAATGACAACACATACAAATTGGTGGCCAATTAAATAACAGATTATGATCTGTTCTGTATAGGAAAGTGAAGTTTAGTCTGCTACCAAATGATAACGCGAATTTTGCATGTCTCTAGCTATAATACATTGTCATATGCTTATTCAAGCCCTATCTATTCGTTTGCCTGTTGTTGCAGTGAGTAGCAGCTAATGGACAAATGGTCTGGGCTTGAGTATACACAAAAGAATAGATTCTAACACGAATGTCATTGAATCCGCAAAATATTCCTGTCTCTACTGATGAATAGAGATGATGGTACATCGCAAAAATGTTTTGTGGGAACATACCCTTGAAAACACTATAGTTTCTTACTACATATATAATTCGGTGATATTAGTTGTCTGCAAACCAATAACGGGCATCCGATATTACGATATCGGGATTCTTATTGGCTCAGTCAAATAGGGTAGCAACTCCAAGTACAAGCTAAAGCTAGTAGTTTTATGGTAAGGTGAACGTGTATTGAAATCCAGCAAACAGTCAAGTTTTCCCGCGATAAACCATCATATCTACTGATGATTAAAGACCTGTAAAACTGGCGTGTTCACTGATGTGTAAGCTAGCCTCCAATAATATATGTGTAACTCGCTGACACAATGATACCACTTGACTGGGTCTGCATTTAGTAGCTTCTTTATTATTGGCTTACGACCCTCCAGCCTCGAGGACGTGACAAATGAGACAAAAGCCTGCTCCTGCTGAAAAAGTGACACAAATCTACAGAGGTTTGAATCATAGCCTGCACATAAAACAAAACGCGAACTTTACAGGTCCCTACAGTGATAGATAAGGCCCTGAAAAATTAGCGTTTTCTTTCCGAAACAAGCTAGAATTCTAACAACTGCATGTTCGTGTCACTCTCGCAATTGGCCCTTGACTTATTTGACACTTTCTGGAAGTTGCTGAGCCAATAGCAAAAATGTAACTAATCACTTGCCCATTTGAACGTGGAAGCGAGCAGCTAATGAGCAGCTGCTGTCTGCTTGAGAAAACATACATTATTTGGAAACTAGCCTACTGGTCAGAGAACATGCGAATATTTCCGGGCTCTAGTGATACATTCTCTGTGTATGACTAGTCAATCTGAGGTTTTTTTGCAAACACATTTTCCCCTTGATTAACCCTTAAATGCACTCGCAAAACGAAATTTAAAAATTTGCAACCTAAGAAAATTCTAGCTCTTAAAAGTACTCGCGATTACAATTTAATATTAAGTGCCAGGCAATGTGTGAAAAATTTCAGAGTAGAGTCACGGCTCAAGAACGAACCAATGACAAATTATGGTGTGTAAAACATCAAAAAGTAAGCTTCTCCCAGGGAAGTGCATTGTTTGTACCGATGTAGTTTTCTGGTCTGGTACAGCACCGGCCCTTGTTTCTTACTTTGTAACGTGTCGTATAAGTGGACGAGAAAATTATATGAAAAGGGTTGAAAAATAAATTTCTCTCATTCTCACCTGTGCAAAAAAAAAAAAAAAAGACACCGAGTTTATTTTACAGATAACGCAAAGGCCCGATAGCTGGTTCTGAACCAGTGACGTATCGTGGCCGTGTTCTAAGGCAGGCAATATAAGATCAGACTATACACTTTCAGCACGTGGGCTCAGTGTGCCTACCTGTTATATCCAATAAACATATGTTGTGTAGGCCGAGGTGTATCAGTGGAGAATACGTTCCTTGCCACTTGTAAGCTACTAGAAGAAGAGTGTACCTGCTCCTACAAGTCTAATGGGTCCACAGACAACTTCACTGCTGTGTATAGTCACTGCTTAGCACCGCATGCCGTGAAACACGACCACAATACGCCACTGTTCGGAACCACAATAATTCTGCGAGCATAATCGCCTTCTGACGTAACGATGGAGAATTTAAGTTCTGGAAGAAAGGAGAGAGTGGATAAAGGTATTGCGGTGGAGACGGTGACAAACCCCTGAGGGACCCCACGATCCACTGAGGAGCGGAGAGAATGACGAGGTCACCTGGGGCTGGAAGGGAGTTGAGGGAGCACTTTTCAAATTCAATTAAGACGGATTTTGTAAAACGCCGCTCCAACAGGTATTCGCGTGCGTGCCACTGGTCCGCTGTCTGACTGCTTGCCCGCAATTATCTCCCACATTCCTCACACTCGGCCATTTACGCGAATTTACCTCGTGCTGATTAAACGGCTCGCAAATTTCCACCACCCACATTACCAGCTGGAAGGATCAGAATGCGGGTAATTATTTTCGCGGTTATCACAGAAAGCCGAACATTTTCCGGTGTTTCTGGGAACAATTATTATTTTTATCTTTAACGTTTACAAATCAAATAATCGTGCAAGGGTAACCCACTTTCAAAAAATATTAAAACCAGATGAATGAACTATTTATAAAAGTATGTGGTTATATGTATATATCTGTACATCGGAGGCATAAGACACTACACTGTAAAAAAATTCCTTAAATGTTTAGGAAGTAATTAACCTAAACACAGTATGGTACAGTTACCATACTTCGTCTTGTAAATATGCAAACTTTTACAGTTGAAACAATACAAGTCTGGTAACTTCAGTATACATTTGACTGTTTTATAAAAAGGTTTAGTAGTGTTACCATGGATATCTGGGAAACTATTCTACCATTCCTAATTTCTTAGCGCTCCTATACGCACGTCTGGTAAATTTACAAACTATTTTCTAGAGTGATGTCACAGGAGAGCAGTTTGAAAAGTTCGACTCACTTGTGAATTCAGCTATTTAATACCCAAAAATGTATGTTTTTGACACAATACAGACTATGTGTTGTATTTCATTGGAAAGTTCTTAAAACTGTGGAAATGTTTAAGGTAAAAGGTGCATTTTGAGAAGAAGTGGCCATAGTATCTTATACCTCCGAGGCACAGATACATAGGCCTAATGTATATTAGTATATATGTACAGTCACCGATCACCGTCAAACTTGGCACACATACGTATTTTTTCATGGAGAAGAATTTTATGCTATTAATTTTACTCTAAGTCGCCACTAGTTGGCACTGCAGTGGACCAATTTCTATTTCTAGCTTACCTAACAACATATAGAACATAGAAAAAATATGGGGATATCACAACTTTACCAATATCCATTTTCATATATACGCTGTTTTATAAAAAATGAAATATTTCATGTAAAATGTTATACCACCTTCACGGTCTGTCTTACTGTCCAGTTTAACAACTGTGCCAAGGATATTCTTCGCTTTGCCTTCCTTCTGAAAGAAAACTATCATTAGGCTACTTTCGAGGAGAACAAATTCATAATTACGACAATCAATGAACAGCAATCAATATAGTGATAGAGAAAAGAAGAGTACACATTAAGGTGGCCGCTTGGGTGAATATTTTTTGCGCGTTCGAGGTCCAGAATTGCGGAAGCTGTAAGGACGACACAGCGCGCGTATCACACCTCACCCTATAGCCTCTATGTGCAAGTCACTGAACTGGGGTACAATCTTCTCCCAGACGACTCGACTCTATGGGTCAATCAAGCGTGACCATACCATTTTATGACGTAATTTTAAATATAAATGTGTATTGTACACGTCCGTATCTTTTAAAAGATCCTGTGCTAAGATTTTTGTACCTAAAATTAACCGCTTAAACACTTACGTTCGGCAGCGCGAAAATAAACTTTAGAGATAAATGGAGGAGCTGAAATGGGTAATAATCACATGTAGCGATCTTTGGATGACATTCCTAAGCACATATTTCTTACGAACGCTGAGGAGTTTTCGAATAAACATCTAACGGCCAAGGCTCTGCAGGCTATTCGACGGCTTGCGCAGACGACCACCTTAAGACATACACACGACAACCTATAAATAGAGATGACGGTATATCGCGAAAATGTTATGTGCCAACATTCCCTTGAAAACATTGCAATGTCTTGCAGCATGTATGATTGTGTGACATTCGTCTGACACACCGTAGCTGTCTGCAGACCAATAGGCATCAAATATTACAATAGCGGAATTCTTATTGGCTCAGTCAAATAGGGCAACAGCTCCAAGTATGAGTTACAGCCAATAATTTTTTGGTAAGCTGAACGTACGTTGAAACCCTGCAAACAGGTTTTCCCGCGATAAGGCATCATCTTGTATCACATTACTAAACAGGTCAGTACATATATTTAAAAGTGTAGCTGTCAAATAGATACTTTTTTGTTGTTGTTAGACCACAGGGATGTAGTGGTCAGGAGGCTTGCCTCCCAAGATGGCTGTGTTCGAATTACAGTGGGTTCGAACCCGATATTCACGGGTGTGAAAAATAACGGACATTGCAATTTACTTTTTCAGGAAAACATCGGTTTTTTAGTTCCGGCATTTCGTCGCTGCTCGATCCTCATCTAAAATCATTGTCACACTCTCTGACAACTTTGGAATTACGCGCTCACCGAAACTTCACACTTAATATTATTTCGTTATAAGTCAAGTAACTTTTCCGTAACTAACCAGAATTAATTTAAATATTAGTGAGAGTGAGAGATTTTGGTGAGGGGTGACACGAGGTGAGTATGGAGCAGCGCCGGAATGAAATGGCGGGGGAAACGAGCGATCCCCGATAAGACCCGCCGTCCAGCGGCATCGTCCGACACGATTCCCACGTGCAAAAATCCCGGGACCGACCCCGCCGGGAATCGAACCCGGATCGTCTTGGTGGGAGGCGAATGGTCTGCCCCTTTAAATATTTGTGTCTCCTTGAAGACAAGCAAGTAATCGCTAGAGACCGGAAAAATTCGCGGTTTCACTGACCTGTAAGCTAGACTCAAAGAATATCTGTGAACTCAAGCATACAGTATCTGTTTATTAGTCTCTCGCTGACACAGTAATATGGGCCTGCATCTAGTTACATTTTTATTACTGGCTCAGCGAATATACACGAGGTGTCATATAAGTCAAGGACCAATTGTGAAAACAACACGAACGAACAGTTGCTGAAATTATAGCTTGTGCCTTAAAGAAAACGCGAATTTTTCGTGCATCTGGTAATCGCATATTAAACACCAACCATTTTTATTGGAAAGGCTTCCTTGAGACAGTGTTTTGGTCTGGTGTTGTTTCCTCTCTAAAAATAAAAAACTTTGTGGTTAGAAATGGTGGAATATTGAAGAAACATTTTTGTAAACATACTCTTGAAAACGTTGTAGCTTCATGTAGCACATATGATTTGATGAACTGTTCCTTGTGCTACTTACTTTACTAAAGACCAATCACAGACATTTATCTCTCATTGGCTAAGTCAAACGGGGCAGATAGTTCACGTACATACGGAATCATGTAACACCAGCAAACATTCTGAAATACTGGGTGTAAGTTGAAATCTAGACTGTTTAAAAAACTTGCTAAATAGTAATGGAAGTTATTACCACATACACAATATGGAACACTTACGATACTTCAGCTTGTAAAGATAACAGATGTACTCGATATTAGTGTACAAGTCTGATAACACAAGTATACATTTGACTGTGTCCTAAAAGTGTATAGGAACACTATCACTGATGTCTGGGAAACATATTTACTATACCCACTTTCTGAAAACTCGGATACATTAATGCGGTAAGTTTACAAAATAATTTTTACAGTGTAGCAAGAATACAGGTTTTCCAGCGATAAATCATTTGTATCTGTGATTAGAGACGATGGTTAGAGATGATGATTAGAGGCCCGGATATTTCGCGGGTTCAACGCCCAGCCGGCTAGACTCCACAGTCCTGTGTGCACTGTCCTCAGCTATATTTGTTCATTGGCTGCTGCTCCAGTGAGTGAGCATTTGAACATTTGACGATGTAGCGCAGGAGTCCGTGAGCGTTTTTACGCATGTCCGCCATTGGTTCGGAGTCCGCAAGGTCACGTTTATTAAACAATGACCCGATCGAAATAGTTTCCGAGATGTACATGACTTAGAAATCTAACCTCTCCTCAGTTGAATCCGCGAAATTTCCGGGGCTCTAATGATGATCTATCGAGGGAAAATTTGACTGTTTGCTAAGTACTGAATAAACGTTCAGCTTATGAAAAGATTACTGGCTCACCCTTGTACTTGGAGCTGTTACCCAATTTGACTGAGCCAATAAGAGACTCGCTATCGTAATATTTGCTGCCTGTTATTGGTCTGCAGATAGTTACGTTGTGTCAGACGTACATCACCCAATCATACATGTAGCAAGAAACCACTATGTTTTCAAGAATACGTTGGCACAAAAATTTTTCTTGATATACCATCAAATCTAATGACGGTATATCGCGAAAATGTTTTGTGCCAAAATACCCTTGTAAACGTTATAGTTAGATGCAACACATATGATTGGGTGATGTACATCTGACACAACGTAGCTGTCTGCAGACCAATAACAAGAATAAAATATTACAATAGCGGGATTGTTATTGGTTCAGTCAAATAGGGCAACCATTCCACGTACAATCTAAAGCCAGTATTCATTCTGGTAAGCTGAACGTGTGTTGAAATCCAGCAAACAGTCAAGTTTTCCCGTGATAAACCATCATCCGCATCTATAATATAAAAAGACCCAAAAGCAGTAGCATTAAAATTTCTTCACGTTTTTATATTACTGTGAATGGGATTGCTGTGGTAATTGCTACAGAAAAAAAGGCAGTATGTTTGGCGCGGAAGTAGGCGGCCCTGAACTTGCCTCGACGTCGGAGGTGGACGGAATTGGAGGCTTATTAGATTTTGTGAACATCTTCCGATCCTGTCGTTGTCTGAGAGTAGAACTTGACGTTACAAGTCGCTCGGTAATGGAGAAGTTCGCCTACACAGTGCTGAAGTCTAGAGAAAATACATGTACAGAAACAAAAACTGATAATGTTACAATTTAAACACTTCCCTGCTAAATCGTGCCCGAGCTACATCCATTGTTAAATATTGCGTAACATTCGTATATTTTAAACAATACTTTAAAAATTAATTGTGCTAGTCATGGTTCTAGGCTAATACACACAAGTAATTATCAAATACCAAGAAATGTCAGTGTTTTAACGACCAGACGCTTGGCCTCCACAATCCTGGGTACATTTTGTCCTCAGAAAAGTTAGGACAGGTGTTAGTGGGTGTTTTCAAGAAGGACTGCTACCCGCGAAAGTAGTTAACGAGCGTACAATTTAAAAATCGAACGTCGCCCTAAATAATTCTGCAAAATTTTCGCGGGTTCTTTCTACCCTTGTTTAGGTTTTGGGTTTGTGCATTTAATCTTCGTCGTTTTGTTTGACGTAGTATCCTTCCAGTGGCGGCTCTATGGTTGTTGCCAGTTAGGGAACAAGTTGCAGAGAACTACATATAGTTGTGCGCTAGTTGACGCTAAAGCCACTGACACGCTGGTATGTAGCCGCTTATTACTGACTGCTCACAACACAATAAGTAGGGCCAGGAACTTTTCGCTCTGACTAATGGTTATTGGTAGAGCCAGTGATTTTTGGTGTAAAGAATTCTGCAACAGCTTGTTTCAATGCCTTAAGTGCATACCTCCAACTCTGGTCCGGGTTATTGGCAGAATACAGTAGGGCAGAAGCTTGGCTCATTTGACTGTACCAACCAGAACAATGTTACCGCGACACCAAACGTCCGTGACTTTCTGGTAGGACTCCGAGATGCTGAGAGTTAATAAGGGCGTGTCATACCACAATTTGCATCATCATTATTTTATTTTTTATTTGTACCACATATTTTTTTCGTATTTTAGACACAAAATGTGACTAAATTTGGCTTTTATGAAATTTTTTTATCTCTCATCGTTTTCTCGTAATGGCTTGTTAAAGTCATATTTTGCATGTTTCCGTTTTAACGACCACTAAAACCAACTAATGTACCAAACTGAAAAAAATCACAGTGGATAAAGACATTGCAGGCTACAATGACATGCTCATTAAATTAAAAAATAAAAATTATTTGAATTAAAAAAAAAATGCTGAAAGTGAAAATAAAAATGTTAAAAATTGAATATTTTTTTAAAATACGAATAATATTTATTCTTTAATTTTATGAACACGCCATTGTAGCCTGCAAAGTCTTTATCCGCTGTGGTTTTTTTTTCAGTTTGGTATATCAGTTGGTTTTAGTATGGTCGTTAAAACGGAAATATGCAAATTATGACTTGAACAAGCCATTACGCGAAAACCATGAGAGATGAAAAAATTTTATACGAGCCAAATTTAGTCACATTTTGTCAAAAATAAGAAAAAAAATATGTAGTACAAATAAAAAATTAAATATTGATGATGAAAATTGTGGTAGACCGCGCCCTTAAATACTTCCAATCACTAGACATGAACTTTTCGCGAAAAGAAATTTGCCTCACTTTGTGTCAGTGACTTGTGTGCACGTCTGCAGACTTGCTTCACGGTCAGAGATAGGATGTTTTGACATTCGTGTGTCGTGGGGTTTTACACGCAAATCACAGACGTGTGGTGTTACAGTAACCTTATTGTGATTGGCACAGTCAAATGAGAAACGTCACAGTTCAAAGGCACGCTGCCAATATCTATGTAGCAGAACTGCAGACGCGCACATAAGGTACTGGAACAAAGTGGGGCAAAATTCTTTTCGCGAAAAGTTCATGTCTCTACCAATCACTGATCGTGAAGCAGAGAAACAGGTGTTCACATAAGGCATTGGAACAAATTGTTAATACATTTCAGTTTCGGACTAACGGCTAGCATTATCGTCTGCATTTTTGGATCAGCGATTACCAACACATGGTTTATCACACGCACAGGTGGTATGCTGTAATTCAGTGTGTCTGGTCATGTTCTCGCGCTCTTGACATACATTCGAGAAGTCATGTATTCAGTTCCTACCTTTTTCACTAGGAATAGTGTTTCTCAATATTGCTCTCATGTTATGGTAATGCCGTAGTCACACTTAAATGCCAACTGCGCGTTTATTAACCTAGCATAGATGTAAAGCCTCTGCGACATAAATAATTTCCGTGTATTAAGATGGCGTGGTACATAATTCAACGCTAAAAGCATTAATATATAAATGTAGGTTTCTTGAAGCCAGTTTGCGAAAGTTAAACAATAATAATCTTATACAATAGTTTTAGCCAACGTTTTAAACAAAATAGTTTCCAGTGATACGAACTTCTGAGGCACAATCTCTTACGCCGGAACCTCGGGCATTAAACTGCGGCGCAAGAGTTCATGCGTAACGAATTAGTAATTCTGGATAAATATTTACTCACAAAGTTTGCAAATACCATTATCAAGGATTGTCGTTGAGTATTTCATCCATATTGGCTTCGGAAAAACCGTAGAAATCAATTGATGTTTTCAGTGTTTATTTATCTACCACGCACTCTTAAGTTAATAATTTTCTGAGGCGAAAATATCAATTTTGAAAATAATTAAAGAAAATATAATAAATTCGTTGATATTCAAATTAAATATATGTTAGTCATTATTTTTAAAAAATCAGTTTCTTTCTAGCATCGCAACTCTAAGCTCTAAGTTCTTTTGCTGGACTTCACAGCAAAACAACTCCTCGGTCTTTCTTTAAACCATCGAACTGTCGTATACGAGTTCTGGAGATGAAATAATGGCATACGTCAAGTTTGTTTATACACTTTGTAATTACATTGGGACGCATCGCCTGTTTTGAAGGATGCCTTCATTTTACAAAAGAGGCAAGGGGAAAGAGAGATAGGGAGGTAATAAAGAGGTCGGAATATTAAAGAAGTTGGGAAAGAAACAGAAGAAGAAGTAGGACGCGGGTGTAATAACGCCACTCATCTGTCACCATGTCAACGACAGAAGGAGAGATGAACGTTATAGCTGGAAGACAGAACGTGAAACTCCTGGGAAGTTATAATCTATTCATCGAAGAAATACAAGTCCAGTCGAGCCTCTTGCTCGGCGAGCTAAATTTCTTCATTTAAGTGGTAAACATATTTCAATTTTTTTTTCCAAAAACAATGTACTCTTTCCATTTACTATAAGCAAGATGGAACAAGTTAACTAATGTGATGTTTAAACTACGTGTTCAACAGTGAATTTTACTACTTTAAGGAATATTTTAATAAATTTATACCTTATTTTCTTCACAATTTTATACACAAAAATATACGAGTATTTAGCATGATATAAAAGCCACAGGCAGATATTGCCTGGTAAACGTTTCATAAAATGGCAGTAAACATAAAGCTCCTGTTTGTTTACGTTGTTTTAAGTGTTTAAAAAAACAGATAATTATGTTCCTTTAACAGAATACTGTGTTCTTTCGACATACATGTTTGGGATAGGCCTGCCTCTGTGATAAACAGAACCTAAACAAACCAGCAGAATATTCTGACTCAAGCAGAATATCTTGGATGTGGTTGAGGTTCACGGAGGATAGTTCTTATTAAAACCCCATCAACAAGCAAACAGCCAGAAATGTATATTTCGTTGTCAGCCTAGACATTTACTTCTGTGAGTAGATAATCTTATACACAATGTTTAGTAGTCACACGGTTACACTAACAAGTATCAGAGAGAAACAAATATGTGAAATTAAAAATAAATCATGGACTTGAAAATGCTTAATGTTCCTAGAAAAACAGAAACATTCTTAATAGGCGATCACATATCTTACATGGGATTATTTCTCTGCAGTTTTTCTTTAATGCAGTTTTATGTCTTTAATTATCTTGTGTATGTTGTATTTGGTAGTCTAATGAAAATTGTTTCAATTTGTTCTTAATAAATTAGAATAAGAATGGTGCAAATGTGTAGTTCTTATGGAAACACCAGTCTTTATTGCCATTGCTGTCAAGTACCTTACGAAGAGATTTAAAACGGGCACACTGAAAAAAATACTTATTAGTCACTGCAAAATATTTTGTTAAAATTGACCCCACCAAAATTTTTTGTAGCGACCACAAACATTTTTTGCTGTTCCCAATAAAGTTTTGCAGTGAATACAAAAAAAATGTTGTAACCACTACAAAAACTTTGGTAAGGTCCATTTTAACAAAATATTTTGCAGTGTCTAATAAGTATTTTTTTCAGTGCAGAAAAATTATAACGGCTTCAGGTTCCTTGAATCTGATTTGGTACTGAGCTTAAAATTATTAGCTCGGAAAATTACAGCTTTGAGTCAGAAAGCAGAGTTCCCAAACCAACTAAACTCGAGCAGAAGGACTTATGAGCAATCACAGTCTTCGTTTAGCTGGAATCTCGGTAAGTCAGAAACAAGTTGATGAGATAATGAATGGCAAATCTTTCACATCAGGCAAAAGTACAGATAGGGAGAAGAGGTTAACAGACAATTATCTGCAGGTTGGCATGGGCGGTTAATGATGGAGTATAGTGAAGGACTACTAGTAATGTATAAATATGTCACATACCCCAATGTTTGCTATACATAATACTCAAACTCTTTATGTCACATTACTGTAAACAGCTGTTCCTTGATATCAAATACCTCCGAAGACATGATGTGGTGTTTTATTGACCAGTTCTTGGCAACAAATGTAGACTGTATGATGTACAGGTAACTAAACTAAAAATAAAAAAAACATATACTTGCTTATAAATTTTTGTGAGAAGTGCAGAAGCACAGGTCATGAAAAAAGAAAAATATACATGTTTGATTAGTTTCACGAAATCACAGCATGGAAGAACTAAGCAGTTTATTTTCTGTACGTTAGTAAGTTATAGTTAAAGAAACCATATTCGCAGGAGTTAAGAATGACATTTTTTAAACGTTTCAAGTATTAGTTCCTGAAGACAATGTTACATCAGTATTGTTTAAATTTACCTTAACACAAAATATTACTGTGGCAGGTAAAATGATCCAGTCCTCAAATACACATTTATTGGGTGTGTTCGTTTATGTGACAGTGTATTTATATTTTATTGTCTCAGTGCAGTCTCTCATACATTTTCTAGGTTACTGATGTTAATCTATTTACTGAAGCAATACTTCATTAATTAAAAGTGTTCTATTGAAAAAATTGCTTATTTTCTGTTGAGGTAAGCGGATATGTCAAAATCACAAAATAACTTTCAAATATTGCTATGGGTTCTATAAAGGGTGCATAAGAGTGACAAGTACGTGGGTTGTCAGTAAGCAGTTACATTATTAAAATTATTAAATTAAGACATATTTATTTTTCTTTAAAAAAAACTTTTTAGAAATTTAATTTCCTAGGTCTAATATCTCTGTTGTTAATCTGTTTATATAGGCAGCGTCCTAAACATTTTCCGTTCATTTTGCATAGGAAATAGTATTTCAAAATTTGTCAGAATAAGTAAGAATTTAAAGATTCTGTGGTGGGCTCATGTAATCTATATATATAAAAATGAAAGGTGACTGATTGACTGACTGACTGACTGACATATCAAACTGCAGCCCAAACCACTCGACCTAGAATCGTGAAATTTTTTGTGGGGGTTCCCTTCAGGTCGTAGGCGAGCATTAAGAAGGGATTTTTCGAAATTCAACCTCTAAGGGGGTGAAAAGGGGTGAAGTGTGTTTCCGAAGAAACGTCGATAGAGCTCGAACCCGACGGCCTATCAACGTGATTTTTACTTTAATAGGACACTCGTAAAAATGCATATTAGCCAATTTAAGGATA
>PNEQ01109361.1:46423-79560 GCA_003012365.1 Medauroidea extradentata
AAATGTCTATGGCAGGACTCAAAATCGTTTCGAAATTCTTTATTTAAAGGGGTGAAAATACGTGAAATGTGTTTTCGATTATCATTCCATATCTATCGAATCAATCGAGATATCGAAGTACTCTTTGCTTTAAATTGGTGCTTTTGTAAGTATCCCAAGTACCATTTAAAATATATTTTCCGAATTCGGCCCTAAACTGATTAAAAATGGGGTAATATGAGTTTTCGACTCACATTCGATATATATCGATCCCATAGTTTTTTATATAGAGACGTGATTTTTGTTTACGATTGATGCTTACTCAAATACCTAAAAAGTAATTTCAGGAGTTTTCGAAATTCGCCACCTAAGGTCGTGAAAAGGGGTAAAAAGTGGTGAAAAGCGTTTTCAATTAATCGTCTATATATCTTGAACCCAGCGGGCTAATGTTGTGTTTTTTACGTCCACGAGATACCAATAAAGTATTCTAAAACGTGATTAAAGGGTTTTTCGAAATTTACTCTCTTAAGTGGTGAAAAGACCCTGAACTTGTTTTAGATAAATCCTCGATATCTATCGAACCCGTCGAGATATACAATTAATTTTTGCTTCAGGATGATGATTACAGAAATTACCGCAAAACAGTTTTCAGATTTTTCGAAATACGATTTCTCAATACTATGCAGGGGTGATATGTGTTTTTTTTTAGTGAATGATCGATTTTAATTCAACTGAACGGGCTAGCGATGTGATTTACACTTCAGTTGGATACTTATACAAATGTCTAAGATGTAAATTGAAAATATTTCGAAATTCGACACCCAAAAGGGTGAAAAAACACAAAATTTGTTTTCCATCAACCCACGATATCTATGTAACCAGTAGCGATATTGAGGTGGTGTTCGCGTCAGTGTGATGCTTACGTAAATATTTAAAAAAAATATGTATGAATTTTTTTTTATTTGTAAGAAACGTAATTATTAAGAATAAAACTTAGTTGGTCAATAATCAAGGCAGACGATCCGAAAAGCAGGAACGAGCAGCGAGAAACAACTTATACAGGAGATTCACTACAGTAACCTATCGAGACGTAGTGTTGTACAACCTCTATGAGCCCAGGACACAGATATATATATATATATATATATATATATATATATATATTTTTTTTTTTAAATAAATTTTATTTTCATGAATTATTTCGACGTTACGTGACGCAGTTGTTTGTCACTCAGGTCTAAATTCCGAGAGGTTCTGGGCTCGAATTCCGTTAAAAGCTGCGTGCAAACGTTCAATTCTGACACACAAAAACTACAAGGCAGATCGAGTTAGTGCAATTTACATGTACTCTTTAAAAGGGGTAAAATTGCAGTTCGCTTTCCACTTAGGTTCCTCTACAATATCAGCTGACATATCGTCGGTATACTGCCAAAAGTGATTAAGTCATAAATGCTATTTCGTTTAAAAACAGTAATAAATTGTAGATATATAACAAAAATGTGGTATGTTACTATACTGTGACACAATAGTACGAAACGACGAATAGACTTTAAACTTGGGCAATTGTTCGTGAACAACATATACATATTCCTAGCATCTTTTAAATTTTATCTCATTTTGACATTGTCACTTTTGGCAGTAAACCGACGATATATCATCTCACTAATCTCAGGTTTGGGGCACCAAATACGTTTCCGCGAAACCTTTACTCTCTGAAACTTTGTAATGTCAATAAAGATAAAGTGAATATTTTGACAATATATAATTGAGGGCACCGTCACCAATGGTTGTGCACAGGGTAAACAGATGTTTCTCATTTGATTAACGTCTTACCTTAGATGTCTGTAACTACCATAGAACGTCAAATTGGCAGTTTTATAAATAAATAAGGCCCAGGCGAAGTCGCTGTTAGTGGCAGGGACAAACTTAAGACTGCTTTTCGCATGGACAGCTATAGCTACTTATCCTTCTGCAGAATTAGTTCAACTAGCCGCTTGGACATCCTAACACTTGATGACTGAAGTACCAATCTTGTGTACAAAGAGGTTTTTCAATTAAAGTAAATATTATCAGTTACGAATAATACTCGCGAGCAAAGCCGCGGGGGACTGCTAGTTAAATATATTTAAGTATGTATGAAAACTACGCTAAGATATAACAATTTCCGCTATTTTGAATACATGTACACACTGTGAAAAATTTTCTCCGTCGATTTACGGAATTTTCGGTAAAAATTTCTCCGGATACCTCCGTAAATTCACGGAAATTTATTTCCTAATCCAACAGAAGTTTCCGTACAACACTTTCATCACACGGAACTGAGCCATACTTACATGTATATAATGCTACAATTGCATTTCTACAGATTTGCAGATTTACCTGTGATGTTATTAAAATATATCCGTAACATTTACAGTTGTCTAACCCATATATTTACGATTTTTTCCGTGCAATTGTCCGCAGACTTACGGACATATTACATATGATTCCGTAGTGTATATTTACTATAAACATTTCCGTGTTTTACTTTTACGGACGCTATTTCCGTTAATTAACGATACATTTCCGTTAAAATTTATGAAGGTGTACATGAGAGTATTTAAAGTGGTACCGAATGCCAGTGGAATTTTTAGTATGTTACTAAGGAGTGTTACACAACAGTTGCTAAAAACTCTCACTAACATTAGGTGACACTCTTAAAAAAATTTCGCTGTTTTACGGAGAAGTGCCGGTAAAAAATTCTCCAGAAGTGTCCGTTAATTTACGGAAGGCAATTAGCTCCATTTATGGAAACTCACATATTTATCAGACTTTATTGTGATGCAGGTACAATAATGCGTACGGTTATTATTTTAGTTTATTCTCGCAGTTTTACATATGTTTAATTAATGAAACGTAGATATGTATAACAGTGTTACAAAATAATGTTTCCGTTAATTAAACAGATATTTCCTTAAATTATCCGGAAATTCACGGAAATTTTTAACAGTGCATAGTATGATTGAAATACACAAAAGTAAAGTCAACTTAATGTGTGGTATATGTGTAAGTTAATGAAAGTCGGTAAGGTATTTCCTTAGATATGTTATATTATGCTATGGCCATCAATACGAAAATATGAATACACAGGAATTGAATGCCAGCCATAATTGTATTATTTAGACGTTCCAACGACCCAGCAATAAGGCGTTTTTGTACCTCCCATGTTTAGCCACCAACATTACTTCTCCACTTACACTGCGCTGTTTTCAATTGCAGCCAATGAAATGATTCTGAATACGAGGAATGTGTTGGTTGACCTCGCGCACAGCAACTCTCAATATAATTAACTCGTATATCGCCCGGTTACACACTCTGCTATTATATACGTGGATTCGCTGAATCGGAGAAAATTGAGGACTTCCGCTCTAGACACGAACGCAACACTGCGATTTAAAGTTCATTATCGTTGTGAGTTTACTGGCTTGTGGACAATAGCGTGTTGTGGGTTTATAAATGTCTGTTTCCAATAACACAACGTACCGCGAGTACGGATAACGCTCATAATTATTATAATACAACTTGGCTTCTGTAGTCGGAATATTTTTAATTTGTAAGAATTGATGTAAAAGAAGACTTTCTTAACATGTGTCCCATCAGTTGACAACTTTGACAAAAATAATAAACTGTTCAATCTTAAAGTCAAGGGAAATTCACGTAGTTGATTGTAGTATACCCCATTTAAGGGCGCGGTCTACCGCAATTTTCATCACCATTTTTTTATTTTTTATTTGTACCAGTTATTTTTTTCTTATTGTAGACACAAAAGGTAACTAAATTTGGCTCTTGTGAAATTTTTTTATCTCTCATAGTTTTCGCATAATGGCTTGTTAAAATAATATTTTGCATGTTTCCGTTTTAACGACTACACCAAAACCAACTGATATACGAAACTAAAAAAAATCACAGTGGATAAAGACATTGCTGGCTACAATGGCATGCTCATAAAATTAAAGAATAAAAATTATTTGTATTTAAAAAAAAATACTGATTTTTTTTTTAAATATTTATTTTCATTATCAGATTTTTTTTAAAATTCAAGTAATTTTTATTCTTTAATTTTATGAGCATGCCATTGTAGCCTGCAATGTCTTTATCCACTGTGATTTTTTTGAGTTTGGTATATTAATTGGTTTTAGTGTAGTCGTTAAAACGGAAACATGCAAAATATGACTTTAACAAGCCATTACGCGAAAACTATGAGAGAGAAAAAAATTTCATAAGACTCAAATTTCGTCACATTTTATGTCTAAAATAAGAAAAAAAATATCTGGTACAAATAAAAATTAAAAAATGGTGATGAAAATTGCGGTTGACCGCGCCATTATATAATTTTGGATAAATTTGACAGCAATGTATAGGCAATAATTTGTAATATTTTGTTATTTGTGTCACTACACAAGACAAACTTTGCAGTAAAAATTAAAAAATGGACATCTCAGGTTCATTTAAGAGCTGAAAATGTTTTGCATTGTGCTACAAATCACAAAATACTGAAAATAGTTGCCCATAAGTCGCTATCAAATTTTTCCAAACTTATATGAAACAGAGTATATCTTAGAGTAGTATGTATGGCATATGTATACATACACATATATACATATACATACATACACACACCTATACATAAGCATATACACACATACACACGAAGAACCTGTATGCGTGTACGTACGTATCTGTTGCTACTTGGCCGTTATAGCTATTGTGGTTACAAACGAGTGTCGTTAGACTGTGGTTGCCGGTCAGCCAATCCCCGATACATATTTTTCTTTTATTTTCTACCGCGTGAAAGATTAATATGTTACGGGTAGGGCCCGGTAGTTTTCGCGAAAAGATTTTTGCCCCACTTTGTTTCAGTGTCTTACGTGCACACCTGCAGTTCAACTTCATGGCTATTGACAGAGTGTTTTTGTGCAGAGTCGTTATTCATTTGACTGTGCCAATCAGTACACGGATAACTGTTACACATCATATCTGTGATTTGCGGGTTTAACCTCCACATGCTGGGTGTTACGGCATCCAATCACTGACCACAAAGCAGATATTCAGGTGCGCACGTAAGGCACTGAAACAAAGTGATGCAAAATTCTTTTCGCGAAAATTACCGGGCTCTAGTTACGGGCATCTGTCAGTTGCACGGGAAACCCGCTTCTGGCGGCAGAGTCGTAAATATAACTACTTGAATGTAGGGAATGTCATGTTTTATTGGATCGCACGTGCAGCTGTATCGGCGCCGGTGAGAAATGGGTAACGAATATTGACGGCAGGCTGCCGTGCGAAGTTGTTTTGCTTTACGTTGCCCGCAACCAATGAACGCTTATGTATTGTTTTCCGATTACACGCCCAGCCAGGTTCAGTGTTTAAAAACCCATAGTTTCAAAGGAAAAGAGCAAAAACCGATAGGGCAGCAGTATTAAACTACAGTTAACTGGTGACTGGAGCATAAAACATTGTCACTTAAAATACTGGCATTGCCATATTTTACATTAATCGTAATCAATGTTGCACTGGGTTTACGTGAATATAATAAACAATGTTCTGTAGAAGGCTTATTGGTACTACGTCACCATACATTTTGCTCGCGTACGTATGAACAGAAAGGCATTATAGTCATGCTAGCGCTTCCGAAAAGGAAATGGTTAAAATTTTAGGGACACTCTCCCGTATGCTTCCCATGAATCGTGCTGACGTCCACTTTTCGGTATACGCACATCAGTAGATTTTGGTGAAAAATTATTTGCTAAGCTTGTTTCAATACCTTACGGGCACATCTGAAGTTCTGCTTCATCCCTATTGGCTGCGGGCTGTTATGCATAGGCGTCGCTCATTTGACTGTGCCAGTTGCAGTAACTTAAGGTTACTGTGACGTTGCCCGTCTGTGGTTTTTTGGTAGATCTTCAAGATGCGTTAGAGATAAAAATATTCACTCAATGACAATGAGTAAAATTTAATTCTACCACAAGTTAGAAAGATCAATGTTATAAGTTTGTCACAGGGAAAATTTCTACCGCTTGAGCGCTGGTATTGGTAGAGCACCAAACTGAACCATAACAGAGCTTTCCTGAATTTTAAGTTACGTTAAGTTGATAATTTAAATCGCTAATTCGGTTTCATTCCACTTAAAATTAAAATTAAATGGCTTCTATCATTTCCAAGTTCATTAAAATTTAATTTTACTACGGTTTCGTATTTATCTGGTACGTTAGCGATTGAAGCGAAACTAGGGGCACAAATTTTCCCTGCGCCAAGCTCTTCCATAAGAAAACACATTTTCTTGCTAACCTGTAGTAGCATTAATCTTACCATGGGTGAGAACTGCCGAAGGTTTTGAAACAAGTTGGTGCGAAATTATTTCCACAAAAATCTGTGGTCATAATGCATCAGTTCTTCGCCGAACCTACAGACTATAGGGCAGTGTTTCATCGTAGTTACGTAGGGTACACTTGACTAATTTGGCAATACTCCTTGTTTAGTGAATTTTACGTTTGTTTAGGAACTTACGTTGATATTTTAGAAACTCTTTCCCATCCTACCAAGGAAGAGCAGCACCTAACAGATAATGTAAACGTGTTTCATTTATAAAACAGCAATAATCTGAGAAATATTAATTTTGCCAAATGATCAGTGGTACCAAATGAACCAAGTCTCTCACTACTGTGAACGTGCATCACGTAACAGCTGATGAGGCATCGTCCCTTCACTTTTGTTACAATGTTCGAATAAAATGTCAGTACTGTTTGCTCACAGGCATGCCGCTTCTGTTATTGAGTCTATAACTTGTAGTCAAAATAGTTATTAGCGTTGGTTTGCTGACATAATATAATCACTCGTTGCCTTTTTACCCACCACCGAACATTGTAACGTATATTTTGTTACACTTTTGAGAATTACTATATATACTAGCGACCTGGGTAGCACTAATTATCTATATCCAATAATTTAAGTCTATACATTGACATGCCGTACACTTCCAAGTCTCGATCCTACTTAGTTAATTTACTTATTATTAATTATGATTAATATTAATAATAATAAAGCAGTAGGGTAAATATAACACAAAATTTTCAAAAAGCAAAAACAAAAATCTTTTCATCTGGTTGCTACCAAACTTCACAGGATCTTCCGCTGGCAATCCTAAGATTGCCTGAAAATTTCATCAAAATCTCTCCGGCCGTTTTGGAGTCCACAGAGAACATACATACATACATACATATGTATACATTTCATAAGATGCTATTTGCTTATTAACATACGAGTTTTTTTTGTAGCGGTACACTATGAAATAGAGTGGAAATCGTCTAGGGACTCTACTGAAGGACCGACTCGTACATCACCAGAGTGATAAATTAGCACAGAAACGGAAGTGTAAATTATGAAACTGGAAATCCTACCCAGATCCTCCCAAACGCTAGTTTTCTTATTGTATAATTCAAATATCTTACAGCCAAAATGCGTATTAAAATTATTGACATGATTATATCAGTAAACCTGAATTATTATTTGCCAAGTCACTGACGACTATGCACTCTAAATCTGCTGTTATTATGACAGTTCCGAGATCTTGCTCTTGCTGAATTCCACTGGTATCGTCAGTCAGAAGCCATCTACCAACTGGGCTGTTTGTGACAACATTAGAGTTATCATATTTACAGCGTAAGAAATAACGACTTATTCAGTCTTTCGTTTATGAGACTATGTGTTGAAAGCATAAGGAAGTATACTAATAAGTATTTTTATAAATGTTAAATTGCTACGTCACAAAAATAGTTTCAACTTGTGACTTACTTATTCTTATCTGTTTTGTAATTAGTTTTATAAATTTATAGTACATCCTGGTTCTAGAAAACTTCATAGTTGAGTTATAACGTGCTTAGTTACGTGAATTCTAGAGTCGCTTGTTTTATTTTTTCGCTTATATTTTGCATGCTGTCCAGCGTCTCTGTGTTGGCCTTAATTCTGAAGTTTTAACTTGCACGCTTTCACTATTCATGGATGAGACTAAAACAGTTGCATGCACTCAGGAGGCTGACGATGTTGCCAGAGCTCGTTACACGGTACCCCTTGGGAATATACAACAAGCAACACGCTTGTGTAGTCGCACAATGTGGACGTGATGCTCCTGTTTAAAACTGAGACTCAACGACGCTTTAGAAGTATGAGTTATAAGCTTGGGCCAGAGTTTACACATTATTTATTATAAGTATTTTAAAACATAAACGGGAGACGGTATCATTATACCGCTCTGCAACTTTGTTGTAACTGATTTTTGTCTACGTACTCTTGTTTTGTCAAGACAAAATACAGAATGATGATAGATAATTAGGTAATTCACGAAATTTCGTTCAGATAATGAATTAACTAAAATTGTTATACAGTTTACCTAAAAAAAATCAAACCCAATGGCAACAAAGTTACAAAGTTCTTAAAGTTATCGGTTCTCTCCAGGGTTTAAAAACTAACTCCCTCGAAAACCGAGAAACTTGGGCAAATGACATTAAGGAGGCTGCCTTGATGAAAATAGCTATGTTTCCGAGGCTTAAATATTCTGAGCCAGGCCTCAATGAACAAGTCACTGAACTGACATGAAGTGTTCTTGCCTCTATAAGACATTCAGTGGTGATTGTCATTTTGTGACACCATATTAAACACAAAGTTGTATTGTATTTACACAAATACTCCACACCTAAAACGGACAGCAAAAACACTAAATGCTTAAATTTTCTGATACAAGACAATACGCTTTAGTGGTTACTGGAGGACAAGAAACGGAAAGACATACATTTAACGTTTTTTGAAAGCTGTCAATAACCAGTCACCTTTTACGCGATTTAAGTATTGTATATATCGACCGAAGTAAGTCATGCACACTACACGACAACCTGCGCAGGCAGGTACTTAATTGTGACAAAAATTGAGTGTGCATTTGAACAATTATAAAGTGATATAGTTTACTTGACTCTATGACGTGGATCCGGCCATTTATTTGACATTAGTTTTCTCATAAAAACTACATAAAATTCAAATAGACTTAGTATCTGCCCCTCTCCAAAGCATGTGAAACCAAATATATCCGTGAACGTACTGGCTGGAATGAATTTATCGGATCAAGAGGCAAGCAGAATTATTCGGGTTTCTATTATATTAAAAGTTTTTATAAATTGGTTGTAAATTAAATCGTAAGTAATCAGTTCACCGGGTTATTTAACCATATATTATTATTTATCAAGTGTTTTATGTGTCCTTGAATACATGTTCGCAGCATTGGTAGAGGTATGCATGGAAGAGAATCGGCCAGTACATGTATCAGAGAACCATCCTAACATTTGACTACGAAGATATGAGGAAACCAATTAAAACAGAAAATAGAGTGACAAGACCAGGAATCCAACCCGAATCCTCTGGAATGAGGGGCGACTGTTTTAGCACTGATCCACGTAGCTCGTTACTACGTCTGTACGCATCTATTTGCTGTAAGGTCCACGTACCAAGGACATTACGAGTGTTCTTGTATGGATTGAATGAGTCTAACCTTATTAAAGTTCTTCAACCACTTCAGTCAAAAATATGTAATATGTTTTGTAACCAAAGAAATATAAATCCGGGCTTGTAAAAAGTAAAAAGTGTTTTGCAAAGTGGGTTGGGAGGAAGTAAAAAAAGAAAATGATAATAGTTTGTAAATTATCATATCTTGTAAACTATTTAGCCATTCCGAAGAATTATAAATCAAGTGACGTGAAAACTTGCACTCTTAAAAAAAGTTAAATTGTACCCCTCTTCACCATCTGCTCTTTGTTCTGCTTTTAGTTAGTTTTTTTTTTCATGTTTAATTTTAGCATTAAGAATTTGATATAATCTCAGCCCCAGATGCTTATTTAGGCTAACAACAATGTGGCTTGAGAAATAGCCGAATTTTAAGGGGTTTGAGAGTAAGAAAGGAATCTTGGCCCAGCTACCATACAGGAATGGTGTGTTTTTGAATCACACTGTAAAATTTTATATTGAGCGCCAGCCTAAATTTTATTTTAGATTTATGAGTGGCCAAGGTGAAGTGTTATGTTGAGGCGGGACATGAACGTTTGGCAGTAGCACTGATTGTTCTCGAGGATAGTTTTATTTTAGTGCACAAGAGTTTTGAAGAGCCAGGCATGGGTGACACTATAGATACTAACATTGCTGTGGTATGACATCATCTAGTTACTTTATGTCACAAGCCTTGCCACTGTAAGTTATATATATCATTTTTCTCAGAATATTTATTCGGATTTAAATCTAATTTTGACAGTACCAAGACCACGAAATCTGATTTTCTTAGAATCTTTTTGCCTACCGCCCTAATGAGCTACAGCCGCGGACAATTTCAAGTGTTAAAGAGCATGTTTGTGTATAAGTGTGATGAATTTTCAGTAACAGTTTCGGAACTAGCTAAATTTTGAACCTAAGATATCTTTTCTGATTCTACAGTTCTTAAAACAGGCCATACATTTCGATTTGAACTTGCAATTATTAATGCTTACTTCTGGATTAATTTATGATTATTTTGAAGTATTTAAATCAGTATTTTATTAATTTCATATGTAAAGGATATGGTAATAACCTTACAGCAATTATTTCATTTTCATTACCTTCTTTCAAGTTTCATTTGAATCAAGTAAGCATTTTTTTTTTTTTTTTTAATTTTCAGCCCAAATAAATTTCAAAATGTTTTAAACTCTGAGAGAGTGCCGGTACTTATTTCATAGTGTTTTATTTATATGTAGAATCTGAACTACAATGGTGAATCTGAATAAGGTACTATTGAATGTTTCACGTCAGTGTGTTTTGCCCACAGTTTTATGTCTGATGTTTAGATTCTCAATCAGTATTGTACACTGTATTCACTCAACACACACACTTTAAGGTACTTCCTACCAACTAACAAATAATTCGTCACATTCACACATTCATACCTAACTGAGCTATAATTCCAAAATTATTCAAGGATACATTATTTTCAGGTTGCTTTCTCTCGAGAAGAAAGATTAATGTTCCTTTTTCACAGTCAAGTTCACTGGGAGTACTCCAAACAATATTAGACTTAAAGTAAATGATAAACCTTACCCTCTAATTGAAACTTTCTACAATAATATACTATGGAAGATGGACTAAAAGTAAAAAACTACCAATGACCTGATGTTATGATTAAGAACGAGAGAGAGAGAGATATAGAGAGATTCTTAGAAGCAGATAACTAAATAATTTAATTTTGTAACTGTCAGAAACTTCGCGAGATGAGGCAACAAAATCGGGATAAGTGTAAGCCTTGTTTGATATCTGTCATTGTGAACACTTGACGAGTTAAACCGTTGAGTTTCCTAATAAATTCAGGGATGTCTCGTAATAAAGAAACAACACTGGGGTTCGTAGCTTACAGGCCGTTACGACATAATAATCAATTGATCATTTAATAAACTCGGAACCTTGCCTTGGTGTGCTGGGAACGAGAATCTCGTCAGCAACGCTAGGTGTTATGCTATCCAACAAACAACTCTTGAGAAAAAATTAAAATTTTGAATTTGTGTAATAAGTTATCAGTCAGATGAGTTACTTGTATTTTCGTACACTGATTGGCTTTAATACAATAAATATCGAAAAATGGTATCACAGTACAGCCTCCAGAGTTATGCAGAAAATGGACTGAAAATTATTGTAGCCTAATTAATGTTCAGGCGAAACATCGCGTTAAGGGAGACGGCCAGCAGTCATCTCAAATGAACTAATTTATAGGACTAAAATGTATTTAAGTTTCATTATGAAAGTTCTTGCTACGCCAAAGCTAACAGCAACACTCTATGATTTATATGAAGATAGTATTGTATAAATGCTTGTAGCAGTATATTCTGTAGAAATATTCGGAATGGAACATTGATTAATCACCTTGGATGGTTTTTAGATGCCGTACGTAATTTATGTTGTACCGAAGTTAAATTTTTAGAAATGTAACTGAAACAACTGTTATGATATTAATTTCACAAATCCAAAGCGACAACACAACTTACCCTTTAATGGAATTTTTTCAGTAACTTGACTTGCATACTAGCAGAAAGTATTTATAATACAATTTGTACACTCTGACAAGCAAAAATAATGAAAGGCTCCCATGAATGGTGTGTTTGAACTGTCTCCAAGTCACATTATAATATCTTTAGAGACGAAATGCATTGCTCGGATATACCAAACTTAGATTAAAATTTAAATAAATAGAAAATTGGGGCTAAAGTTACACCTTAGTTGCAAGCGAAACGCCACCACAATTCCCTTGGAGAAAGAGTAAGAAATGCCGAAAATAAAAGGTTGCCATGAGAAATACCGCGCGGCATTTTCAAGTCTTGTTATAAGGTATAATCAGAGACACTGCAAAATCACGGAAGAGGTTCGCTAGGCTCCAAGATGCTTTATATAGCACTGAAGATTTTGTATTTGAAACACTTTTTTTTTTTTAACGGGCCCAGTTCAAACCACACAGCTTAAATACAGAATGTGCGTGATTTTTTACAAAACTGTTCACACATATTTAAAACTGCATCAACAAATAGAAGCTGGTTAAATGCACTACATTTAACTGTCGACTAAATTATCTTCAAATACTTTCACTATTTTCCAATATCTCTATATATAAGCGCTGACGTGACTTTCACGCCCTCTGAGTCTGCTGAAATCTGCTGTGTCGTAACTTTAGTTCCTGAAATCTGCTACGCCAAGATACACCAGCACCGCGTATGGCTGGTGGACACGTGGAAGCAGGTTGGACTACCAGGAAGGTCAACGCCAAGTACAAGGCAGAAGATTAAATGTTCTCAACAACGGCTGTTTTCATCATTATGGCGTGCTCCTCTATTTTCTTTCACGGCTTGTGTTCGATGCGGTCATAAAACAAATAAAAATTTCCTTTACGTTATTGTTACATGAAAACACGTATTGAATAATACGTTTTATATAACTTCAATTGAACAGTGGTCGTTACTGCTTTCCTATAGTTAGTGTATAGCATAAAGAATACTAAGCTCCAAGGAAAATCAGCTATAACAGTGGGCTAATAAAATTACTGCTTATTTTTAAAATTATATATTTATTTGTTTACACATGTCATAACTTCTGTATACAGGTTGTAATGTTCTTTGGATACAGCAGCTCAGTGCCCTTCAGAGCAACTCTCACCCAATTTGCTGTTAAGTAGCTAGTGTATTATGACGTTAGGCCTATGTATATAAAACATATTTATATAGTAAACGGATACAGAACACGAATTTTAATAATTTAATCCCAAAATTATTTTTCACTCAAAAATGTTTTTGCGGCAGCCATTTATAGCCATTTCTTTGTTAGTCTTTCACAAGATCTTTGCTAACGTGGTTCGCAAGCAGAATAAATACACATGCCATGCACATTGGCCCAAGACAACATTTAAATAAATAAGCCGTATGTCCGATCAGAAATATTACTACAGACCAATCAAGTGCCGGCTGGTGTACTGGCTGATGACGTCACAGTCATGTTTAGACGAATGTTTTCGCGGGTGTTTCCGAGGTAAGATTTTATAACGGCTGTAATTACCTCAAATCATCTCCAAATTTAATAACATCACCTCTCATAGGCTAGTTTCTCCATGCAGGTTACGTAGACGTTTGAAGCAAAATTTGTGAGAACGGCCCATTGTGCAAGAGCTCCGTCATATAGGTACCACATGCGCTGAGGTAGATTTAAAGAATAACGCAATACGGGGTGAGAATGGGTTATAAGGGTGAAATTATTACCAACCACAATGTATATTTATGTTGCGTTTTCTACAAGTGTGTTGATTTAACTGCCTGTTAATAAACACGTATAGAATAAGCAAAATCGATGTTCTCATTACCAGAAGTATGCTATATGCTTCGGTATTGCGCGTTAATATAGGCTGAAACAATAACACCCGCATATCATAATATCATCCCGTATTACGCCATCGTTAATAGAACGGAGAGTATGCCCTCTTAAGAGGGCGTAGTACTTAATTTAACGCTAAAAACATTGATCTATAAATAGAGACATGAACTTTTCGCGAAAAGAATTTTGCCCCACTTTGTTCCAGTGCCTTATGTGCACGTCTGCAGTTCTGCTTCATATATATTGGCAGCGTGCCTTTGAACTGTGACGTTTCTCATTTGACTGTACCAATCACAATAAGGTTACTGTAACACCACACGTCTGTGATTTGCGTGTAAAACCCCACGACACACGTATGTCAAAACATCCAATCTCTGACCGTGAAGCAAGTCTGCAGACGTGCACACAAGTCACTGACACAAAGTGAGGCAAATTTCTTTTCGCGAAAAGTTCATGTCTCTATCTATAAATGTAGGTTTATTGAAGCCAATTTTCGAAAAAAAAAAACAATTTATAGCAATCCTCGACAATAGTTTTAGTGAACGTTTTAAACAAAATTTATTCCAGTGTTACGAACTTCTGAGGCACAATCTCTGACGCCGGGACCTCGTGCATTTAACTGCGGCGCAAGAGATCACGCGTAACGAATTAGTAGTTCTGGATAAATATTTACTCATAAAGTTGGCAAATACCATTATCTAGGATTGTCGTTGAGTATTTTATCCATATTGGCTTCGAAAACAGCGAAGATATCAAATGATGTTTTCAGCATTTATTTATCTACCATGCACTCTTAAACAGCACACAAATGTGGCAACTCAAACACGGTGGGAAAACGTACAGTCTAGAGCGTAGTTGCCTTCGTCAGAAGTGCTGGTCCTAAAGTTAAGTGTAGATGGTACAAACGCACATATACACCAACATACACATGTATTAGAATTAATCGGTTTGTAATTGCAAACTCCCATTGCAACAAACATTTGAAAATCTTATACACATGTATGTATGTGTATATTATTTACATATATACAGAGGGTACAGAAACACCACATAACAAGTAGGCCACGCGAATCCCGGGGCTAAACTAGAGACGAACATGTTAGGGGTGAAATGTTGTTCGATGGAATTTTACGCACACAACATGGCAACATAACACTGTAGTTAGTCCCCTCTTGCACTCCACAGATATCTTATCTTCTGACCTGTATATTATAGGTGCAGGTTAAAACCACGGGCAGTCCAAATATGATTCTACGTTTACTAGACGTAATATACATAAAATAATACCCGGGCACTCTGTAATATACATATATCCGACTTGAACTGACCTTGTCAGTTTGACCGGCAAGTTTGACGATGTACGAGACAATTTGGACATGTCAGTTATCAGCAACTAATAAATTGATACGTCTGTATATTCTCCGCAGCTACGCCTGGAACATTTCACGTCAATATAAACTGTAACGTACCTTGTAATCCAGCAATCCACTTGTAATAGTTTGGAATATTTCACGACGCAGTATGTAAACAAGGCGTGCTTTCGTCATAACTTCTTGTGAACTAAGCAGAGACACAGGTGCAGGCAGTCCAACTAGCTTCCTGCTACACTAGCGCACTCAAGTGACCGGTGCAGCACACCAAGAAATTGTTCCTAGTTTTGTTATAATTATTTTTCTTGTCTGCGTCTGAAATTAACAAATTTAGATAACATGTAATTAATTTTCTACGCATCGAGTTTTATTAATATTATATTCAGTTTTCACTATTTTATTTCAGGTTTAATGTTGATATTATTTAATTGTGATTTTAACTTGTTACTGTTGTTCCGCCATGTTGGGCGGACTGTATTTTAGTAATGATTCTTGCTCGACTTTTGTATTTATACCCGTGCTTTTTTGTACGTGCGTTCAGTCGGCTTCCAGTGGCATGTAAGTGTCAGTCTTGTCTTTCGTCGCTGTAAATGTGGAATGGGTAGAGATGATGGTTTATCGCGGAAAAACTTGACTATTTGCTAGGCTTCAACATACGTTCAACTTATCAAAAGATTACTGGCTTTTCCTTGTATGTGGAGCTACTGCCCTATTTGACTGAGCCAATAAGAATGCCGCTATTTTAATATTTAATGCATGTTATTGGTCTGCAGACAGCTACGTTGTGTCAGTGTTTTCAAGGCTATGTTGACACAAAACATTTTCGCGATATACCATCATCTCTAGGAATGGGTCGTTATGCTGCAGGACTTGTAATCAATAAATTTTGGGCGCCTGTTTAATTTGTTGTTCGTTATTTTTCTTGAGTTGAAGTCCTGTAGCATGACGGCCCACGTCCTAGTATCTCTCGTTTGTGTGTTTTCGCAGTTGATATTTTTTTCTCTTGATCAGTAAATTTTAAAGTAACTTTCGCTTTCGGGTTTCATACAGTTTAAATCTTTGCAACGTCAACATTTTTCAGTAAGATAGAGAGAGAGAGAGAGAGGCAGACACTAAAATTTTTATAGTTTAATTTTGTATGTTAATTTATAAATACTGGCGTGCAATTTTGAATATTTGAATATTGCATAGAAAGTGAATTATTGCTGATAACTACATTATTTAAAGCTTGGGTCAGACTGATATTAGTATCGTGATTAAATATTTTCCATGCACCTTATGTGCCCGCTTTATGAGACTGTGCTAGGGTGATAGGTATTGTATGCGTACTACCGAGATATGGGACACGGTAGGTTATGCTCTACTTTGTATGTGTATTTTTGGGCGTGTGTCCCCCTGAGTTGTACTTCCTATAAGCATAGGGGTTAGTTCAGTTATGTGAGAGTATTGTGTGTATTCGCTGCTGAGGTATGGGACTACATACAGTTAGCCTTGGTTTCCTATAAGGATAGGACTAGCTAATTTGTAATATTTGTTTTTGTCTTTCACCACACCCTTTTCAGTAATATCGACTAGGGCTACTTTTGATTCATACATTTCAGATTAACTTGATACTTTTTCGCACGCTTCACTGGAACTTAGTGTTCAGTGTACTTAACTTCGCGTTTTGTATTTTAATGTCTATGTTTGACTTATGTTGCCGGTTTATTGAGTTTGTTAATTATTAAAGGTTATGTTATTTTGCTTGTTTGATTTTGAGTTTTGAATAAATCCCTGTTGGCATTGAACACCAAAACTTTATGATGTTTTCCTTGAACTTAATCTGCAGTTTACCTTTTTCATGACTGGAATATTAGCATGCGGATGCTTGCAGATATTGCTAATATTTAACTGGTTTTACTGCACAGAGGTTTTGAGGTCATGAGAGTTTTACATTTATTTAGAGTGAGGATTGCTTTCGCTTTATCGGCCTTGCCAATCTATAGGGATTCGCAACCCACTTAACGTTGTTCTTTGTAATTTGTTACCGTCACCAATAATTGAGGTGCTGGCCCCTAAGTAGGGGACGGTACACACTTAAAGTTAAGCAACAACACACTGGTTATTGTCAACACAATGGAAAGTAGTTATTTATTTTATTGAAAGTGTTTCAGCTTGATCAACCACATCATTTTCCTTCAAGAAGAGGAGCGACAGCGGAGTTTTATTTTGGTGCGTCCTGCAATGACATCAGCCAGAGTATACTTGCGTCAGCGGACCTGTTCTCTCTGAGGACTGTTACTGTGATATTGGACTACGCCAGTTGAGGAAGGGAGGTATTTTTCCCCCTACGCGAGAGGAATATAAATGCCGAGTCGGGGTTAGGAGCTTAGCACATATCTTGAGGAGCGACCGCTTAGGTCTGGTGTGGTTGTTGGCGGTGACGTCATACACATGAATGTGACAGAAGTGGTTTAGTTGATATGTCCGCATTAATTTACTTTAAGGGAGAGTGTCAAACAACTTAATTGTATTTTTACAGTTTTTGAGCCACATCGTTTATTGAAATTGTATTATCAATATTTTCTCTTCGACAAAGCATAGGATATATTCTTAGTAAACTGCTTAACATAAATAATAATGGACTCTTTCTTAGATTTGTCAGACAGAATCATTACAAGAGAATTCTTGAAAGTTATCCTATGTTAACCTAAGCTAACCAAAGATTCTGCATGATTAATTAACTGAAATATTCCATTATTGTTTACGTCAAGCAATTATATATTCTATGCTTTGTCGAAGAAAAAATTTTGACAATACAATCTGAATAAATGTTATGGCTAAAAACTGAAAATACAATAAAATTACCTGACACTCCTGCTTAACTTCATATTTTACAATCGGACTCGATGTGGTTTATTTGATACCGGTTCGGGTCAAGATGAAAGATAACCGAAGTGATTATGAGTAGTCACCATATTCCTTGAAATGTATTCTTTTTTACGTATGCGGTTGACATGCACTGTTTATTTGATTGATAATTGCGAGCCACCTGCCGGATATCTGGGCACGAGCGACGACTGGAATAGGAACTTTACAGACCGTTCATGATGGCATTGTTCGTCAATTCGATATTGTTAAGCTTTCTGTTACTGTTTTTTCCCACTTTTTAAGCTACTTTTATGTTTGGCTCAAATTATTATATGCTTCCGTCGACGGTTTATCCACTATATTGTTGCCATTGTTTACGGTTATTAGTAGAGACGGGAAGAATTCGGGTGTTCACTGACACGTAGGCTAGTCTCCAAGAATATATGTGTATTCAAGCTGACAACATGTGTTCTATTAGCTGCTCGCTGACACAGTAAAATGGGCCCGCATTTAGTTACATTGTTATTATTGGCTCATCGACTTCAAGATGGTGTCAAATAAGTCAACTGCCAATTGTGAAAGAAGCACGAACTTACAGCTGCTGGAGTTCTGGCTGGTGCTGAGAGAAAACGCGAATTTTTCAGTTCTCTAGTTATTAGCAATAATAATTATTTCATTTAATATATGTAAGTTACTTCTCTGGTTTCTATTTCTTTAGAGGGCGGTAAGAAGAACGTAAGTCGAATTATTACCTATTGAGACTTGTGTTTTTCTTGCAGCTATTAGTATCCGTTCAATAGGGCACAATTTTCATTATATTAACACGTTCCTTTAGCCTTCGCGCCACCTTCCTGAACAAGAAGAACTACATAAGTGCCACTATATTTTTACAAGACTAATGTCCTTCTTACCGCCCGCCAAAGATTTACGCACCGCAATGCTGAATTGCACTTTATGCTGCTGTTTGAGATGTAGCTGCTGTTGCAAAATGATGCTACTGTTTTAGTTGTAGCTACTAATGTAGCCGTTACAGTTTTTGTACTTGTTTTTATCTGTTTTAGTAGTTTCTTTAGCCTGAGTTATTGCTGCTGTTGTAGTTGTTGGTACTCTGGTAATATTTGTTGTTGTTGAAGATGTTGCTGCTGTAAGAGTTGTTACTGCTATTGCAGCTGTTTCTGTTAAAAATGTTGTTGCTGCTGCAGTGGTTGACCACATAGAATAGTAGAAAACTGATGTATGTTGTTGTGGTTGTTACAGTAGTGGCCCTTGTTGCAGTGACAGTTGAGGTTGCTGGTATTGTTGTGGATGTAGGTATGTTTTGGTTGCTCCATATCAGTTACTCGTCGTCACGTGTGTGGCGGCGAAAAAAGAACTGAAACTTCGAAGTCGATTCTCAAGGTAGCACTGCTTCCACTACAATTTATTTAAATGAAAGATTGAAAACACATTTTATGTTTACTGTTTCAGATGCTATATCCACGCTAAATTGGTACACTCCTTCCTGACTCATCCAATACACACAGGTAAGCGTCAACAACTAGAATTTGAGGACTGATAAGGATGACATGAGGTGAGTGCGGAATAGTAACAGGCCAATGACAACGTCCCTCCAGACGTTGAGTGAAAACGTATCATGTTGACAGCATGTGGGTTTATGTTTGTTTGAACTGTAGCAGTTTCTACTGTTGAAAAATTCTAACACTAGAGATATGCAAAAATCTCATTATCTCGCGGAGGACTAGACTCCACCGGCCTATATTCACGCACGAACACACTTCCTAACGTTGTTGACTCCGGGCCATCGTTAGAGACTGTGGTCTACCTCGGGGAAACTTGACTATTTGCTGGGTTTCAACGCACATTCAGCTTACCAGAAGTCACTACACTGTAAAAAAAACATCTTAAAATGTTCAGGAAGTAATTAACCTAAACACAGTATGGGACAGTCACCATACTTCGTCTTGTAAACATGCGAACTTTTACAGTTGTTACAATACAAGTCTGGTAACTTCAGTATACATTTGACTGTTTTATAAAAGTTTAGGAGTGTTACCATGGATGTCTGGGAAACTATTCTACCTTAGCGCTCCTGTACGCACATGTGGAAAATTTACAAACTATATTTTAGAGCGTGGCTTTCGCTTGTACGTAGAACTGTTGCCCTATTTGACTGAGCCAGTAAGAATTCCGCCATTGTAATATTTGATGCCTGTTATTTGTTTGCAGACGGCTACGTTATGTCAGATGTAAATTACTCAATGGACCCTCGAGTGAATTTCAGTGACAACATCCACACTACGTGCGTATAAAGCGAAATCGACGTGTGCTGAAATTTTTAAATTTGAAGTCAATTTAACTACAGCTACTTAAAGTTCGCGCTTTCATAACGCCTGCGGAAACGTGCAGTGACGTCACAAGTCATAGTACACACGGAGCCTTGGCAAGCTAGCTGACTGCTGTCGCACTCCGGCGGAATGCCAGACTACGCTTGGTCAATAAAAAACAATTTTTAAGTCTGTTACGGTGGTTCGCTTGGTTACACGTATGTAGTTAATGATAAAATGTAACAAATGTTATATTTCTAATGTATTCCACTCGGAGGTTTTATAAAAATTTAGTGTTACGCACATTGTTAATATCGCACAATATCAGAGCAATATCCGGACACTGTAATATGCAATAAAACATTAAATTAACCTGTTTACTGGCGCAAACCATTACTATATTTACTTATTTAATACCCGTATATATACATTACAACAGAACCACACCACGTGTCGGCCACTCAACCAACTGAGCCACGGGGGGTTGGCTGGTGAGAGCTATACTAGCCTAAGCCTTTTTATGACCAGTGCTGGTCGTTATGGCTTGTGAAGTGGACCAATCAATATATGTTTTCGGTCACCTGCTGCTTCCTCGAATTTTGCTTGCTTCTCATTCCTAAACTATAGCGTTTAGAAGAAAAATTATTTTTGGTATCTTCATATTTCTTCATTGTTCAAAATATGGCATACATTTCAACGTATTTAAAATTTCACGCAAGGCGTCCGTTATACATGTCAGGAGAAACTACAGTTTTTTTTTCAAGGGTTTGTCGGCACAAAAATTTTTCGCGATATACCATCAGCAGGGACCACTTGTTTTTCGCGAAAAGAAATTTGCCCCACTTTGTTCCGGTTCCTTACGTGCACATCTGTAGTTCTGCTTCGTAGTCAGCCATTATATATTTAAACTGTCACGAGTCACGTGATTCTGCCGGCAAATCATAGACGCGTGGTGTTGCAGGAACGTTATTGTAATTGGCTCAGTAAAATAAAACACGGCTCTTCATACAAACACGCTGCCAATAACCATGAAGCAGAACTGCAGGTGCGCACGTAAGGCACTAAAACAAACTGGGGCTAACTTATTTTCGCGAAAAACTGGGGTCCATGACCATCATCTGTAGTCTCCGTATATGCGTGTGCCCGAATTACAGAATAGACTGTATTTTACAGTTCACCTTGTATCATCGGTTAAAGAAGTCTTCAGGCGTACCACACATATTGACGGCTAACAGCAAGAATGATATGAGGAGATAGTAACTTGGAGTTCAGTCTGATCAATTTAACTATTGGTTGATATTTTTGTGAAGTGCTACATTGTTGTTGTCTTGCTTGTCACAAAATTAATCAATTTTTTTTTTTTAATTTTTTGTTTTGTGTATACGTAAATGTTTGCATATCTGCATAACAACGAGCTAGGACTTTGTGTTGGAAATATTTTTGAAAAATCATAAACTCTGTACGAGTGTTTATTAGTCGCCACTTCACACGAATATGTGAAGTGGTCTGTTTTTTTTGTCATTGTTTTGTAATTTTTGTCATGTTAGTCATCATTAGTTTTTAATTATTTTTTCTTAGTTTTTAGCAGTTCTATGTATATGTAATTTTATTTTGTGCATCTGTAAAAAATGGTGAAGTGTAAGAGAAGGCTACATGCCTTAACTTCGCCATTTGATAAATAAGACAACAAATAAATAATAAATAAATAAATAAAAACACAAAATTTGCATACCTATAGCTATGACAAGGGTTACGAACTTTACGCGAAAAAAATTTTTCCCCAGTTAATTTCAGCGCCTTACTTGCACATCTGTAGTTTGTTGGGAGTTTACCCTAAAAACACAGACTTTTGTGTTGGAGTAACCTGGGGGATTGGTCAGGTGGGGTAAGCGATTCTATCCCCCATCAGCCACAAAAATTTGAAAAAAAGTAAGCATATTAACATATTAAAAATACTTTAACCAAAATAGTGTTCAATATTTCGTTGCGAAAAACTGCTTAAGAGTGCGTGGTAGATAAATAAACGCTGAAAACATCAATTGATTCCTACGATTATTTCGAATCCAAAAGGATAAAATACTCAATGACAATCCTATAAAATGGTATTTGCCAACTTTTTGAGTAAACATTTATCCAGAATTATTAATTCGTTACGCGTGATCTCTTGCGCCGCAGTTAAATGTACGAGGTTCCGGCGTCAGAGATTGTGCCCCAGAAGTTCGTAACGCTAGAAACTATTTTGTTTAAAACGTTTGCTAAAACTATTGTCTTGGATTGCTATTGTTTAACTTTCGCAAATTGGCTTCAAGAAACCTAAACTTACAGATTAATGCTTTTAGCGTTGAATTATGTACCACACCCTCTTAAAAAAAACACTATTTTGCAGCTTGAAATTAAAATTTTCCCGAGGGTGCACGCCCGGACTCCTCGCTTTAAAGCGGTTATCAGTGTTTGTTATATTATTCTCAGGTTAAACCCTCCTCTTACATAAATCCTGGCTACGTAATCTCAATGCTATTTACACAATCAAATTATAGACGCTACGTTACGCAGACAATTACAATGAAGCAGATCTGCTGATATGCACGTAAGGAACGAAAATTTCGTGACGTTAGCTATCGTGCGTCAAAGCTGACTTATTTTCCCACAGAGCTATGCGAGGAAAGTCTGGCCAGTCAGCGCTGTGACGCAGCTACCAGCCTGCGGTTTCAACATATGACGGGAGATCGGCTTGTCCCACGACTTGCACATTTGGACGATAATACGATTAGAGCTGAGTTCGTGACGTTCCGTCCATATATACGTAGTTAGCGCAAACACGTTTATGGGACTGTGACTAAGTTATGTAATAATGCAAAGCTCCTGGACTTATTACTAACTAAAACCGTAGAAGGGGCGATAATAACAGAGAAACGAATAAATTAAAAATTCTAAATGTGGTAGACAGGTAAGTTTCATCGACAGAGAGATCATTAGTAGAGATAATGGTTAGAGATGATGGTTTATCGCGGGAAAACTTGACTTTT
This sequence comes from Medauroidea extradentata, assembly GCA_003012365.1. Classification (NCBI taxonomy): domain Eukaryota; kingdom Metazoa; phylum Arthropoda; class Insecta; order Phasmatodea; family Phasmatidae; genus Medauroidea; species Medauroidea extradentata. The sequence continues at coordinate 69,917 of PNEQ01109361.1, forward strand.
TTCTGGGTTTCAACGCACGTTTCACTTATCATAAGATTACTGGCTTTCTCTCTTACGTGGAACTGTTACCCAATTCGACTACGCCAATAAGATTCACTCTCTTGTAATATTTTATGCCTGTTATTGAGCTGCAGACAACTTTGTTGTGTCAGACGTACATCAGCCAATCATATATGTTGCCAGAAACTACAGTGTTTTCAAGGGTATGTTGGCACAAAATATTTTCGCGATATACCATCATCTCTAATAATGGTTTATCGCGGGAAAACCTGACTGTTTGCTGGGTTTCAACGGACGTTCAGCTTACCAGAAGATTACTGGCTTTCCTTCGTACGTGAAGCTTTTGCCCTATTTGACGGAGCCTATAAGAATCTCACTGTTGTAATATGTAGAGATGGGAAAAATTAGCGGGTTCACTAACCTGTAGGCTAGCCTAATGTGGATTCAAGCAGATAACACGTCTTCGTTGGTAACTTGCTGATATAGTGAAATGGGCCCGCAATTACTTACATCTTTGTTATTGGCTCACCGTCTTCAAGACGGCGTTAAATAAGTCAACGACTAACTGTGAAAGTAGCACGAAGATACAGTTTCTGTAATTCTAGCTTGTGCCGGAAAGAAAACACAAATTTTTCAGGTCTCCAGTCATATGTTTTCCCTTATATTAGTCTGTAGACATCTACGTTGTGTCAGTCGTGTTATCACCCAATCATATGTGTTGCAACTTATTAAGTGTTTTCAAGGGCAAGCTGGGACAAAACATTTTCGCGATGTACCACATCTCTAATCATCAGAGACGGTGACATACAGCTATGTACAATGACAAGATCTGGGAGAGGAGTTGGCCATGGCCTTTGTTAAGGAACTACCCTAGTATCCGCCCGGAGCGATTTCGGGAAACCACGGAAGACATAAATCAGGATGGTCAGAGTCTGCGATCGAACATGAGTCCTTTCGAATTCGAGCCTATTGTGTCTAAATGTGGGGAAACAAAACGTCTTACATACCGGAAATTGCGTACGACTGAATAAGTGTAAAGCGTTGTTGTAAAATTGAATATAGGGTAAAACTACCATATATGATAATATGTATCGTGATATCCACGTTGCGGGCTTCACATAATTGGAAAGATCTGTACGTCGTGATCAATAGGTTATAAATAGAGAGAAGTATTAATAGTTTCGGCAATAAGTCACCAGTGAGTCACACATAAGTTCACAAATAAAATGTAGATTATATTTCTGGTACTGACGCTCGAAGCCTTTATTATCACAAAGTAGAGTACATTTATCCTTCGCAAATCTATATTTCTCTGCTTTGTCTTCTTTCACAGTAATATATATAGTACGTTTCAATGCTTGACTGACATCAGACATTTGAAAAAGTGAGATAAAAATTATCCAAAGAAAAAATTTTTCTTGTGTAGGTATTCAGAATTAAAGTTGTCCGAAAAGAGAAAATAATTATAAAACGCGAAAAAAATACCAGTAGTACGAAGGGAAGCGTGTTAGGGTTAAATAAAACGAAATTTAAGTGTCCAAATATAAAAATTATTGTTTTTATGCATTTATGAAACGTGACTTCGCCCTACGTTAATATAGGCTAAGTCGTGTCATGGTTTGAAAATTTATGAAAACGACTATTGTTTGAAAAATACCAAGTAACAAGAATGGATAATTGTAGGCCTATATGTTTAAAAGTGACTTAAGCTTCCATTTTTTAAATCTAGTAAGAGAGAATACGGCAATAAAGGAAACTTGGCTACCCTACACAAGCAGGTTGAAGTTTATTCCAGACCTAACTGAAAACTTTTTAGTTATATAAGACAGAACACCTCATCACTGTGTTCATTTAAGTAACTTACAGCAGAGCAAAACATTCTTCTACAGTAGGAAAGCAACTAAATTCCGCATGAAAACACACGAAAAAGTTAGAGCTATTGCTTCTTGTATATTGTTTACGTTCGTTTGCCACAAAATATCTGATGACATATTGGGTCAATACGAAAATGAGTGTGACTAGACAATGTCACCGACTTATTGTGGTTACCTTAACGCTATTGAGTTTACATGGAATTAGGTAAAATCTCGAGTGAGTTAAAAGAAATTGAACTCAGTACGCAGGTAGCATCGAAAAAAACTTCATCGATGATATTAGCAGCATCAGAAAACAAGATTGACAGAAAAGATCACCGGAAAAGCCTTACTTGATTGAACAAGAGATCGAAAAAAGGTTCACCTTTGGCGATTGCAACTTATATACAGGAACAAACAGTTATGCAAATTCATACGGAAACGTATGTTGAATAAATTTATTGTTGAGAGAGAGAGAGAGAGAGAGAGAGAGAGAGAGAGAGAGAGAGAGAAAGAGCGGTTTCCTTTAGTGCGTTAGATAACACGTACAGTACATGATTTAGTAACTGATATTTCAGGTATTACTTGCAAGTGGGTTGTTTATTTCTTAAGTAGAGACAAGTAATTTATAACCAACTTCGAGTGCATCGAGAGCTCTAGTCCTATATTATTTGCCGCAGAATAGAGAAGTAACTGAAGCGATATGACGTTTTTATCGACTTCGTTTTCTCTTTGTGTTGTAATGTCGGGGTTGGATGACGGTTATACTGAAACATTAGTAGTCATAATTTAATATCATGTGAGGACAGTGACACGTAAGAAACGTCACTTTTACCATTTCTAAATACGTAACTAAGATACAAACACGTTGCAGTATTTCTAGAAATATAAGCAGATATAGGCTACAATTCAATGTCTAAAATTTCACTTGGCTTTGTCTGTATTCCTGTTCATCTTGAAAGCTGGTACGACAGACTTTGCTTTAAAAATATCTCCATTTACTAACCTTTATTGGCAAGTCGACGACAATTATGAAAAATGTTGCTTGTGTCACAGAATAAATAAGTAGAAACTTATGTCGCGTCTGATAGCATTATTTATTTGGTGTCGCGGTCATACTGTGAAGTGATACCAATATCTCGATTAGTTTTTTATGGGGCACTTTGCCAAAAGAATGCTATTTGGCATAATTAGGGCCCGGTAGTTTTCGCGAAAAGATTTTTGCCCCACTTTGTTTCAGAGTCTTATGTTCACACCTGCAGCTCAACTTCGTGATTATTGGCGGGGTGTTTTTCTGCAGAGTTACTATTCATTTGACTGTGCCAATCAGTACATGGATAACTGTGACACAACACATCTGTCATTTGCGGGTTTAACCTCCAGACGTTGTATGTTAAGGCTTCCGATCACTGACCACAAAGCAGAGATGCAGGTACGCACGTAAGGCACTGAAACAAAGTGCTGCAAAAATCTTTTCGTAGAAACTACCGGGTCAGTGGCGGCTGGTGCGTTGTTGCCAGGTAGGGCTGCAGTTGCTAAGAGCTGTACAGGGTTGCGCGCTGGTTGACTCTACAGCCACTGATGTGCAGGCGCCCTTCACTACTGAGTGGTCACAGCACATCTAGTAGCCGGCAAATATTTCATGGTCGTTGGTCTACGGCGCGGCGTGTTCATCAAGAGTGTACAGTTCCGACTATCTGCAGCCCACCTGACAACAACACACGAGCCGCACTGTACCGGGCCCTAGGTATAATGTAGTGGTGCGTTAATAGTTTTAAAATATCAGTCTCCTATATTTTGGAACTATAGAATGTTTCGCTGTTGTATGTCGGTAGCTTGAAGATATTCCAAATAATTTTCGTGGAAAACATTAGTTTCTTTACGATTTTTGTTTACCCTGCCTTGGCGTCTTCTTTACCAGTTAATTTCTAATACGATTGCTAATGAAACAGTTGTATTAAGGTATCAAAAGTTTCAACAGGGTAAAAAAATTTCTTTACGAGTGCCTAATGACAAATATTGCTGCACGTAATAAATTGTAGCGTTTCCGCGTATTTCCCCGTGGCTGTATATTGGTATCAAATCATATGTATTTTGATATCAACTCTCCAAAGCAAACAGTATGCATTCTAAAAAAAAGTATTTTATATTGCATATCGGTAATGGTTTTTCAAGAAAACAAGGGTACATTTTTTTAAGTGGCAGTATGTTTCTGCAGTTTGTATCATTCCGCTGCAGGCGAATAAGTTAATTAGTCATCTGTATATTTTAGAAATATATCGTTAAAACTTAATGTTGACGTACAGTACAATAATACAGTACAAGTTCGAGAACATTATATCTCGCTTGCCTACAACAGAAAAAAAAAATCTTACTTTTATTACCAGCTCTTTAGTTTTGCTGTGGTTTCGTAAATATAATTTTTAATGAAAATAAATACATATACCAAAAGTTAATTCGTACATTTTTAACACACACGCAAATATATATATATATATATATATATATATATATATATATATATATATATATATATATATATATATATATACATAATCATTTTTCTGTTGCAATACACGAAACGGATTTTTAGATTTATGCCCCTGAAATATCACATATTTTGTGGTCAAAGTAAACCAAAAGGAAGTAAAATAATTTTTTGCAAGCAAAAGGTAGCCAACATTAATTTAAAAAACGCTCTTACAAAATTGTGTATCGCACGACTGTAAACAGTCTCAATATTCTTCAAAGCATTTGGTTAAACATTATTTGAGTTATTTGCAATTGTTTGAAATAAATTAAATACCATGGACTTAAATGACAACCTTTATGGATAATTGTACAATATAATAGACAAAATTGTAATTTTGAGCTGTAACACAAAGTAGAGTGAAGCGAACCGTGTATAAATTCTGCTGACATGTAAAAAAGTTTAAATGTGCAGTTTGCGTAGTTAGAAATAAACTACTATAACGTCGGATTATAATATAAGCGGACTGTGAATTTTTTAGAAGTTTATTTCAAAAGTGATCGTGTTATCGTCAACCACCTATAAGTTTATGTAAACGTGTGTTTTAAACTCACTTGCGCAAAGAGCAAACTATATTGAGGGGAAAGTAGTGATGCCATTTTGTGTGTTCGTATTTTTAACTAAGGATAATTTTTGTTTCAGTGTCAAGTCTGAAAATTTAACTTCGCTAGAGCATGAAATACGCTACAGAATTTCTAACGTGACAAACAATAATGCCAGTTATGTTACGGCATTAGAAACCGTTCTAAGTAATTAATCAATATTATATTCCGTATGATTCTTAATGTTAGACTAACACAGGTATTCCATAATTACTAACTTCAAGTAAGCCACAGAGTCTTCTTACTTCGTGCTTTAACCTAGTGAGAAATTCAATAATTAAATTCACGTACATATTCTTCCTAAAAATGAAAAAATCTTACCTGACACCAGACCTTCCCACTTGAATGTCCTACATTTATAGTTGTCCTGCCATGATAAAAACATAGCCTTCCCCGACTGTATGCACACTTGGCAATGCTGGTTACATAGCTGGGAGGCTATCCACGGCACGCAATCTGTTTTATTTTCATTTCATTGTGCTTTACGTCACGCTGCCAGAGATATACTTACAGAGGGTTAAACACAACTTGCTACAGTGACAGTAGATGGGAGAGGAGTCGGCCATGGCCTATGTTAAGAAACCATCCCAGCATTCACCTCGAGCGATTTCTATGGAACCCACGGAAAACAGAAATCAGAATGGCTGCAACCAGTATTTAAACCCGGGTTCTCGCCAGTGTGAGTCCTATATGTTGATGTTTGGCAAGTAATCAAATGTTTTAAGTCTTCTAGAGAACCGTTCACCAAAATGCGTTCCGCCGATGTGACGTTTGCTGTTCCTAACGCATAATATACACCCAAAATAAATACGTTTTTGTTGCGTTATTTTCTAATGGCACGCGTTGCCATTGACTGTAGTAAAATTTCCAGACGTTACACAAATGTATGGCTTACGGAATTGTGTTATCTCACTTATGGAAATATATTATTTTAATTAGTTTTAAGAGAACCTCTGTGTAATATCATTATCCTTTTAAATTAAAAACGTTATAATTTTCCCAAAAACGTTACCATTGCGCATTTGTTATTTTTAGTTTGCAACTAAAGTTTGAACCTTATGTAATAAAGACAATCGTAAAATCGAATTTTAAAAGGGCTGAGCTAAGGGCGGCGGAATGAAACTAAATAGTAATTCAGTGTTTGCAAATAATATTGCGCAACTTTTAAACACTAAACGAAATATCGTCAATGAAATACTTTCAGATATAGTAGTTTTCCTACAAAGTCGTATTTTCAGTGTTTCTCCTCCTTGCTCAGTTACGTTCAAATGTCAAAATAATAGAAGGGATATAATTTACAGTGAAAGTAAAACGCTGAACTACTATAATGTTACACAGGAGCCAAACTAAAGATAAGTTTAAGAAACTACTATAAGTGAGCTAAACTCGAGTAACACATTATAAATAAATATCTTACGATAAGGAAACTCGAGGGTCAAGGTATCACACAAAAAATGCAGATTTTCATTGCTGAGTGTCCGTAGGTATCTGCGTATCTCACAAGATGATATGGGACGAGGCACTATATTGAGAGGGACAGGAGGAAACGGGAGATCCACGAGAAAACCTGCCGACCAATGACAGCGTCCGGCACGATTCCCACACGCAAAAATCCGGGGATCGAACCCGTATCGCCTTGGTGGGAGGCAAGTGTTTTGACCTCTCAGACGTCGTGACCCCCAAGATAACAACTAAGCAGAGCTGGAGATGTGAACGCAAGACACTGAGATAAGTTACTCCAACAGTATCTCTCCGCGAAAATTTCTGCCCTCCGTAGCGTAGTCGGTTAGGTGCTGGTCTGCGGTGTGAGAGGCCCTGGGTTCGAATCCCAGCTCGACTATGGCTGTTGTGTGTTGTCCCGTCACCTCAATTTATCCACATCGACTCTTAAGGATGTTCAAGTGCGATTAAAACATAATTTTATATTTTTATGAAATACTGTTAGTTTTGCAGACGATACTTGTGAGTACGTTTCACTCTTACGAAACAATTTTAGCTCTCATAGTTTTCTCATAACGGGGCGTAAACGTCAAAATTTGCTTGCTACGCTGCCATGCAAATAGTGAAAACCAGCGGACCCAATTAAACAAAATAATTATGTGTGAACTTACATCTCATGAGCTATGTAATAAAATATTTAAAAACCCACAACCTGATATGTTGAATTAAATAAAAATAGCGAAATTAAATTTAAGAAAGTAGCAAATTCAGCACTTTTTTAAAATACAAAAAACAGTTCGCGGGATTTTTTAAATGTTTTATTACGTAGCCCATGGTATGTTATTTCACTGTGAATTATTTCACGCACGTAAGTCAATTGGTTTTTACTGTATGAATGGCAGCTGAACATGCACATTTTTACTTTGAAGAACCGTTATGAGAAAACTACGTCAGCTAAAATTGTTTTGTAAGAGGAAACTGTACCCACAAGTATCGTCTACAAAACTTACACTATTTCATATAAATACAAAATTATGACTTTATCGCACTTGAACACCCTTAAGGCCACGTTGTTAAAGAGCCGTAGAATACTCTGACCTCGCCCCGGACAGTAACTGACTGAGTAAACTAAAATGAACTATACCATCACGCTGTTTCGCTTCTGTATCGCTTGGGGATATTGTCGCACGAGCTACGCTCGCGGTGAGCTACGTAACCGCTTACGGCGCCGAGCGTCGCGGGGCGAATTGTCACCTGCCAATCGCGTGCCACTACGCGCGCTGGAATGTGGTCCGCCGCAACGCCATAGGACAACAACCGCCCCACAGCCACGCCCACAACCACTGTGCGCCAGTGTTTCCACAGCTCTCGTGCTATCAGTGCGATAATCTTATTGGAGTTCATGAGAGGTTTATACAACTAAAAATCCTTTACAACAAGAAGTTACCTACATAACTACTAATCCTAATATCCTCAAAGTGGGTTCAAATTAACCCTAAAAGTCAAAATATTTCACGCATATCTAGGAATATAAAAAGAATAATATATATTTTTACTCTTGGGCTATCTTCTAACACGTTCGGCCTACAATAATAAAGACTTTGGATAGTAAAGATTACAAATACAAAATTGGCATTCTCTCTGACCTGCAGTTTTAAAAATAGAGTGTATTAAAAATTATGTGTTTATGTCGTGAAATCTTTGAAATCGTGGAAAAAAAAGGGGGATGTATATTACTAAACATAACATGATTCAACAACTTTAAAATCACGTTACCTTACTTAGAACTAAATGTGTTTAGAGACTGAAGAACCTTTGGAAAATGGTCATCACATGCTTCGTGTGATTAAAAAAAAAAACTATGTACCACACTTTGTAAAAGCCGAGAAAAGTATAAACAAAATGCACAAAACTAAAATCGTAATATTTAGTACCTACTACGTGGGTACGTAATTAAAGAAACTTCTCTTTAAACGTTGATTTAGATGTCTCGTATGATATATATATATATATATATATATATATATTTTTTTTGCAAAACCAGCCACTTTGTAATTGTTAACATAGATCAACAAAATACATAAAACTCGTGCGTATGTGTACTGAGTTAATGAAATTCTTAAATATTTGGTTATTCAGATCTCGTGGGATCTAAAAATATTTAAATAGTCACAATTTCACTAGCCAAAACATGGCCTAAACTAAGCAAACGAACGTAAAGTTAATTTACTAAGTACTATGTGAGTCAGTTTTGAACGTTGTATATGTGTGCCAAGTTTGATGAAATTCTGGAAAATATTTCTTTACATGTGTCATACCATGCTAAAAGTAGAAAACTGGCCGCCGTTTTAAAATATAAAATTTTTGTGTACGAAATACACAAATCACAAGTCAGCTTAGTATGGGGTATATGTGTACCAAATTTGACGAAATTGGAAGAAATATTTCCTAAAATATGACGTATTATCTAAATAATATAAAAATTCTGCCATTTTGTAAATTTGAATATGGCATAAACGAAATACACTAATGTTAAGTCAAGTTACATAGGAAAAAATGTGAACCAAGTTTTATGAAATTCGGCTCTTGGTTTCAAAATCTTTTAGGGACACACGCGGATATCGGCCTACACGCTCAGACACACTACACACAGATAGAAAAGTGATCTCATAAGCCTACTTGCCTGATGTTTACATTTTTTCCGCGCCAAATGGCGACTTTCGTCAGCTTACTCTGTTCGACAGCAGGGTGATGAGGCGTTGACCTTTGATCGAGAACCCTACTCTCTTGAGCACTTTGATGCCTGTAAACTTTTCTCTTGTTTCTGTTTGCAAACCTATGCCGAAATTTTGTCTTACCAACTCCACCCATGAGAGTTTTTGTACATGTCTCAAGTAAACGTCAACATACTTTTTTTAACGATTAGTCGTTTATATTAGCACCAATACTTTTGCAACTCAATTGAACCTGTCGTAAATCTATATATATAAAAATGAAAGCTGACTACTTGACTGACTGACTGACTGACTGACTGACTGACTGACTGACATATCAAACTGCAGCCCAAACCGCTGAACCTAGAATCGTGAAATTTTTTGTGGGGGTTCCCTTCAGGTCGTAGGCGAGCACTAAGAAGGGATTTTTCGAAATTCGACCTCTAAGGGGGTGAAAAGGGGTGAAATGTGTTTCCGAAGAAACGTCGATAGAGCTCGAACCCGA
>PNEQ01109362.1:0-21611 GCA_003012365.1 Medauroidea extradentata
CTCTCTCTCTCTCTCTCTCTCTCTCTCTCTCTCTCTCTCTCTCTCTCTCTCTCTCTCTCTCTCTCTCCCTCCCTCTCGCACAATTAGTTACCGTGGTGTTCCTGTCATCGGTCGTCAGGTACGATGTCTACTCCCAACGCCTAGCTGTGATGTCAAGTTTGTAGGACGAGAAAAAATAATGGAAAGTAGAAGAAAGAGCAGATGCACGGAGAATGCCTACGTTATGATTTTTTACAATGGGAACAATGCAGAACACGATCCCCGATGCCATTTTACTATTTACGGTCAGAGGAGCCGTTGTATTTGAATAATATAGCAAGCAGAATGAATGTGTCGTCCCAGCGTTTTCACGTCGGAATTGAGCTTCACACACGACACATAGCAAGTAAGTGACAATACGGGTTGAAATCAACGCGCGGCCATCATGAAAAACAGTACAGCACTCAGCCTTGGGTTCGATTCCTGGTTGCAGCCATCCTGATTTCGGTTTTCCATGGTTTCCTGGAATCACTGCAGGCGAATTCTAAGAAGGTTCCTTAACACGGGCCATGGCGGACTTCGTTCCCAGCTCCTGCCATTATACTAAACTGTGTCTCACCATCTCTTATGACCTTGCTGTGGACGAGACTTAAAAGTGCACTTACTTTATCTTACCTCAGAACTATACTCGGTTTCATAGGCAAGTTTGGTAACATTTGACAGCTACTTATGGGCTATAATTTTTAATATTTTGCGATTTTTTGCAAACAATGCAAGACATTTTTGGTTATAAAATGATCGCGAGATATTCAATCACCATTTGTACTTTAAAGTTTATCTTGTATTGTACCACAAATAACAATATATAAAAATTATTGCCCACAAGTAGCTGTCAATTGTGCCAAACTTACATGAAACATAGTACAGTATATCAAACTTGTAAACAGACTACAGTATACCTCTTTGGCGTCTAGCTTCTGTAGCTGTTTGCTGAGCTCGTCCTCTGGCTTGTCCTTGGGGCCTTGCTTCCTGGCCATGTGTCCTCGGAACGAGGCTTGGATCTTTGTCGCCGCGTGGCATAACTCTGCAACATAACACACACAGTCCGTCTGTATAGCCCGTCTCGTCTAAGAATTACATTTTTTGACAGTTGTGTTCACATTCCTTTTCACAGCTGTTGCCATGGAATAAGCAGTGTTTTCCTCCCTCGTTATTGATTTTTGCACAAACATACTCAGCTGACTCTCACTATTAGTACATCAGAATTTAAAGTATTTTTACAATATAAATTTGTACACATGATAGTTTTCAAATAATTGCATTCTTATGCGAGATAGAATATACGTGATGGCTCCCGCGGGAAACAAGGCGTGGTACATAATTCAACGCTAAAAGCGTTTATCTGCAACTGTAGGTTTCTTGAAGCCAATTTGCGAAAATTAAACAATAGCAATCCTAGACAATAGTTTTAGCCAACGTTTTAAACAAAATTGTTTCCAGTGTTACGAACTTCTGAGACACAATCTCTGACGCCGGAACCTCGTGTATGTAACTGCGGCGCAAGAGATCACGCGTAACGAATTAGTAATTCTGGATAAATATTTCCTCATAAAGTTGGCAAATACCATTATCTAGGATTGTCATTGAGCAGTTTATCCGTATTGGCTTCGAAAAAAGCGTAGAAATCAATTGATATTTTCAGCGTTTATTTATCTACCATGCACTTAAGTAAATGACATCACATAGATGCTAGGAGCTCAGGCCTCTCGCCTCCCACCAAAGCGATCCAGGTTCGCTTCCCGGCGGGTTCGGTCCCCGGATTTTCGCATGTGGGAATCGTGCCGGACGATGCCGCTGGTCGGCGGGTTTTCTCGGTGATCTCCCGTTTCCCCCGCCCCTTCATTCCATAGATGCTCCATACTCATATTATATCACCCATCACCAGCAATAAAGACCTCGATGTTAAGCGCTGACCAAACTCTCTCACTCACATAGGTGCTGCTTGTGGCCAATGGAATTACAAATTGTGCTATGTGTGTCCAGGGCAGTGAAGTCTACCTTATCACCAAATAATAATGTGAACTGTACAGGTCTCCAGCGAGCATGTACACTAAGCCAGCTTTCCCTGCTTAGCTGGTACAAAAACATAACATAAAATATTGCGTATTATGCCTTACTCTTTAAATGATGCAGGATTTTTGTCAATGGAAATTACGGACAATGCACGAAATAATGTTTTTATTAAAATGGTACGGGACCGGTTCTCCCTCCACTTTAGATTCCTAGAAAAGGTCACACACGCATCCAAATACCGTAATGCAGTTCACAATTTTCTCTCGTAGTATCAACGTAACAGCCATACACACTTAATATTTAAATGGCCTCAAATACAGTTACCCTTTGCCGCCAAGTAAGCGAAGAGGCTTTGGTCAGCACTTAGCATGTAGGTCTTAAGAGGAGTCATCGCTGGTGTCGAATTTCCACCTTTGACGTGTAGGAACAGCGTAGCGATAAGAGCCAGTGTCCCACGCTTGACGAGAAGCATATCGCCTCTATTCGCAGCGCGCCAAACTGGCGTGCAAGGTTTTCCTTGTAGTCTTTTTCATACGGGACTTTAAGCGGCGACCACAACTTTTATTTTTTTAATAGTGAGAAGTAAAGACCAACGCACGCTTCTCGCTTTGCGCTTTACGAATTCAGGTAATATATTCGGAGTTACAGCAGTTAAAAAAAACCCGCTTTTAGCCATTTTGAGAGGCCCGAAAATCATGTTTCTAACAAGCGTGCTGAGTTTTACAAAACATAAAAGCATAGTTTCAAGTGTGTACTCTTTTCATAAATAAACATAATATGTTTAAATTAAGCCAGTGTTTCAGGCGCATGTATGCAACCCGCATTAACCCTTATATAAATCAAGGCTAATTTTACGTCCCGTGAAGCAATAACAGTATTGCACTTATTAACATTATCTTCACGTTTTATAAGAGACAGAGTCGTTCTAATTTTGCTGCGTTTGCTGAAGTCAAGTATAAAGAATGGTTGCTACAAATTTTACGAAACGTTTTTTTAGTATCACGTTGCTAATATAACCGTTTGTGATGCTTTATTTTGCATAACGTAGCTCTATTAATAACGGCCGTGTCTTTGATAAAGTGTGAAGATAACGTTGATATGTGTAATACTCTTGTTGCTATAGAGAACGTAAAATTAGCCTTGATTTATATGGAGTTAATGCGGGTTGCATACATGCGCCTGAAACACTGACACCGCCTCTAATGGGCACGGTCTACCTCAATTTTCATCATCATTATTTAATTTTTTATTTGTACCAGATATTTTTTTCTTATTTTAGACACGAAATGTAATTAAATTTGGCTCTTATGAAAATTTTTTTTCTCTAATAGTTTTCGCGTAATGGCTTGTTAGTCATATTTTGCATGTTTCCGTTTTAACGACTACACTAAAACCAACTGATATACCAAACTCAAAAAAATCACAGTGGATAAAGACATTGCAGGCTAGAATGACATGCTCATAAAATAAAATAATAAAAATTATTTGAATTTAAAAAATGCTAAAACTGAAAATAAAAATTTTAAAAATTCAATAATTTTTTTAAAGATACGAATAATTTTTATTCTTTAATTTTATGAGCATGTCATTGTAGCCTGCAATGTCTTTATCTACAGTAATTTTTTTGAGCTTGGTATATCAGTTGGTTTTAGTGTAGTAGTTAAAACGGAAACATGCAAAATATTACTTTAACAAGCTATTACGCGAAAACTATGAGAGATAGAAAAATTTCATAAGAGCCAAATTTTGTCAAATTTTGTGTCTAAAATAAGAAAAAAAAATATCTGGTACAAATAAAAATAAATAAATGGTGATAAAAATTGCGGTAGACCGCGCCCTTAAGCGCCGGTGAGGGGTGATACGACGCAATTACGGAATTATGGGGCGGAGGAAACAGGGGATCGACCGAACCCGGATCACCTTGGTTGGAGGCAAGTGCTGTAGTCTCTGCGTTATACGCGTCCCTATATATGTATGTGTTATATATACATACACACACATTTTGTATAGGCATTTCTGTTGCTACATAGCATTTTGATTTCTCAACGAATTTAATTTAGAATACTTTTTTGTTTCAAAGAAAAAATTGTCTGTAAAATTGGTCAATTGAGAATCAATTAATTTCTAGCATTGCCCTCTTATTTGAACTCTACGGCCGCCAACTAGGGGCCGCATTCCATTTGCTGTTCAGATTACTGGCCACCAATATGACAAACGGAACATCATCAGTACTCGGCGATCTCAGTAGCTGAATTCAAATGGAACGCTTATCAGTAAGGTTGCCAGAGTTGCCTCAGAATGGTTTGAACGACGTGATCTTCCAAAATGCAGTACTGTTGATGTAAGTTGCCAAAATCCACGTTTGCCACGGTGTATGTCTGTATACAGGATGTCCAAAAACGGCTCTGTAATAACTCGCACAAATTCTGGGCTAAATTTGAGATGAAAATGTTAGTTGCAAAATGTTTTACTATGACATTTTACGTGCACAACGTGGAAACATAGCACTGAGTAAGTCCCCTCTTGTGCTACACAAATATCTTACTACTGTTGTGGCCGTCATACTATGGTTGCAAGTTCAAATTCCGAGAAGTCCAACAATTATTTCTACGTTTATTCCACGTAACATACATGGAACACCTGAATGTGGAGCGCAAGGGGGACTTTCCCTGTGCTATGTTGCCTTTAACACTGCCGTTTTTGGACATTCTGTATTTAACATTGTAGGCCTATGTCAAAATAATACAGTTGTGGTAACATCACTACTCCGAAACACAAAACATACCAAAACGGGGCATAAGTTTGTGTTTTACAACAGCTGCGAAATATTTGCCGCGGAGAGAGGGCCGAACACACGGCACACGTTATATCATGCTAATTTTGTTTTGGACGTCAACTTGCGTGACTGTAATGTTTCAGGTGTTGGCGTGTAATGTGCTGCCAATTATGTAGAGTGCAGCTTTAATAACTAACGATGAAATTTCACCAATACGGGAGAAGATTGGTAACATCAAACACTTCATTAATTATTGCCAGAATCGATATCCACAAGCTCGCTTGACTGCAAACAAAGTGACAATCATTATGCAAATACTGTTTGCTAAAATAGACTTCAGAAAGCTTGTGCGTGCGAATGTTGTATGTATATATGTATGGACGGATCTCTCTCTCTCTCTCTCTCTCTCTCTCTCTCTCTCTCTCTCTCTCTCTCTCTGTGTTTGTGTGTGTGAGAGAGAGAGAGAGAGAAGGGAAGGGAGGGTATGTTCATGTACACTCTCATAAACATAGTCCGCGGAAATGAACAGCAGTTTTACAAACGCCGTATTATAAAAGCATTAGACTTTGTAATTTTCAGTCATACAGCTCTTCCAAACTGCCATAGCAACATTTGTGGTGTTACAACAATTATTCAAAACAATGTGGTGTCAGACCTTTACAATTTGTCTGTAAGTCTAGAGAAACAGTGCCCATTGAAAAAAAAAGTTATATATATATATATATATATATATATATATATATATATATATATATATATATATGAGAGAGAGAGAGAGCAATAGCTATGTAATAGCTATGTCGGAAACTAATCAGAAGATTGCCTTACAATCGGCACGCAAGACGTTGAAAGACTGCGACTCGAACGTATTGGGTTCAAATGGCAGAGACCAGTTTCAATAACATTCTCGTAACTAACCTATATATTGATTTATAATTGAGGCCATGAACTTTTCGCGAAAATAATTTCGCGCCAGTTTGTTTCAGTGCCTTACGTGCACATCTACAGTTCTGCTTCATAGTCAGTGATTGCATGGATGTTTTAACTGTCACGTGTCTTGGTGTTCTACCTGCAAACAACATATGTGTGTTGTCGCAATAACCTTACTGGGGTTGGCACAGTCAAGTGTGAGACGTCACTTCACACAGACACGCTGCCAATAACCATGAAGTAGAGTTGCATATGTGCACGTATGACACTGTTTCAAACTGGGGCAAAATTCTTTTCGCTAAATGTTCATGGCCTTATTTATTAGACATTTCATTATTAAAATAAGGACTATTTCAACCAAACTTAATTCATTATCAGTAATGGACATGTTTTTATATAGTGTCCCCGCCGTGACGTTTTTACTGAGGGACTTCAAACGAAGGTGATTCTGTCATTTTATTGACCGTGAACGCGGCACTACAGCAAAGTAGAGCTCAATTTCTAACGGATCCGGTACATATTTCTTGAGAAACAATCAACTGGAAATGCCGATTTTAGCCAAGTCGAGGGCTTTAAAATAACGCTTACAATTCGCGTCGTGTTTTAAAGGACATATTCACAATTAGTTTTCTTCTCGTAAGCAAGCATTGTAGACGCACGTTTACTGCTCTTTGAGAAACAATGTAACTCCGAACCAGAAGGCCAACTTAAGGGGACTTCTCTCGTTCTTCAGGAGATATTTCGGATATACGAGCGGAACCAGAATGACCGGACCAGGAATATATCTTTTGTCCTCCGGAATGCGAGACCAATGTTGCAACATCGCACTATGACCATTGCTTGGTAAAAGGCAATTTATATACATTGACAAATTCACTCGGATATCGTGTTAATGTAGAAATTAAGAATCTTGAAGTTTTAACAATGTGTTTTATTGTTGTCCAATTTTTTTTCCTGTTAAATTTTTCAATTTAAGATTTTTATTCCCCGGGTGTAAAAGTGCTAGTCATGTTACATCCCTTAGCGAGAGTTACCGTGAAGATACTAGGCGTTCACATTGATGAAGTAAATATAAACCAAGAAACTGGAAATATTTAAAGACATCAAACCACAGGTTTGGGTCGCTTCTTAAAAAAAGGGAGTTGGGGATGAGGGGGTCTTCACGCCCCTTTTTCCAGTATCCGTTCTTAAGCCGAATCCACGTTGGACCGTGGCAACAGTCATCAGATTGGTTTTTTTTCTATTCTATCTTTACGCGGAATCAAAGCGCAGGATGGAACAAAAATATCAGGAACCGGAAGCCGTGAAATTGAAATAGAAAATAAAGCTGTGCGGTGCAGCGGACAGTCCTCTTTGCCGTGATGTTTATCCAGCTTAATTAAAATCCTTGCCGTAGCTCATATTTTGCCGTGCCAGGTGGTTGTACCGAGTCGAGTCGCGATCTGGCCGCACATATTTAATCGCCTTCAGACGAACACGAGGTCCAGCAAAGAACTTGAAGCACACGACAAAAAAAAACCTGCTACAGAGTCCAGTAGAAACTGTATAGCTTCTCATGATAAGCTGCTTACCAGCAACGCCGTAACTAATTGGCTGATAGAATAGCACACTCGCCTTTGTGTTGGCCATCGTTGCTTCTTTGTAAGTCGCCTACACGTCAATACCGTTGTAACCAAATTTTACAACTAGTGAATCTAAAAAAAAAAAAAAACGTGAAAACTTCAATGAGATCTCATGGAGTTGGGTACATTAGCGAACCTTTTAACAGTTATATTTAATTTGTTTGCATGAATATGTATTTCCGTGTAAAACTTTCTGACGAAAACCATTTTCTGAATGTTATGGTGTTATGAAGAAGGCATCCAAGCCACAAACATAAAGATGAAACAAAAAATCAAGCTCCTCAAAAAACAAGCTTCTCAGAAAACAGGCTCCTAAATTGTTATACATTAAAACTGCAGAAGCTAAGCAATCAAATTCAAACAGAGGTAGGGTACGTGAAAATGAAAATATATTAACTAACAAAACAACAAAAATGTTTTAGTAACAATTTTTAATGTTCTACTTTATCAAATAAATGTGGGGTGGTATTTTTCTGCATAACACCATTCAAATTAGAAGAAGAAATTATTGTCGCAGGACTAATAATGTAGAACAAAATTTGAGCTCGTGTTTTTTAAATGATGGAAGCACTTATTCGCTCAATATTTTAAAGGTGTAAAAACAGCTTAAAAGATCCTATAGAAATGTGTGGACGGCACCGAAAAGGAGAAAAAAGAATAGGTGGAATGCATGTGGTTTGGACAGGTGCTGAGCTACATCTATAGGCCATTCGGGATAAAGAAAGGATTTTTGACACCCTAGCTACTAATTGTATTGAGAACATTTATTTATTTTCGCCTGTCACTTATTAATGAAAACAATGTAACCCTTTTAACACTCAAAAGTTAACATCTAATATCACAATACATTTTATGTATACATCTGTACCCGTCCACTTTTTGGCAAAATTCACTTTTTACCGCAAACATGACCACAGTTTTAAGTACTTTGTAGTGGCATACAACACAAAGTCCGTGTTGTGTTAGAAAGCTTTGTTTTTGGGCACTAAACAGCTGGATTCGCCAGTGAATCACACTCTTCAAACTGCTCTCCTGAAATATATTATTTTTGTGACAGTCTTATGCTTATGGTATATATATGTATAGACAAGATGATCTTCAAGTGTTCTATTTATCGCGGGTCACCTGTAGTTGAATTTAACATTTAAGTGCCTAATCTTGCTCGCTCCAGGGTTCCGAGGTAGGCTACGCGCAGTCCTACATTCAAATTGTCTTCTCCAGTTTTGCTCCAGCCCGCTTGCCGAACTGTGGCAGGATACTTTGCAACAGCTGTTAGTTGACTGTCAAATTATGTGTGTATTGCTGTACTATCAACAGTCACCTACATACATTAGGTGATTTACGTAGTCTATTTTAGAGAAGTACTGTTTTCGTTTCAGGTTACGTTATGGCTTGGGATAATTTTATTGTAATGAAATAGTTTTCCTCTCTCACTGATTTACGAGTGAATTTTCCCACACACTGCATTGTGATTGAGTATTTAGGTGGCATTGTGTGTATGTATATGTATAACATATAAACGTTTATACGTGTTTATGGAACGTTTTTATCTGTGATAATAAATAAAGATAATAGTGTGTTAAAATTTTGTTGGAGGCGAACAAAAAACCTTTAGAATGTAACTTGTTCGCCACAATCTTTAGAATGGATAGTACGTATTACACAATTTAAAAAAATAGAAATTCTGGTGTTAATGAATTTATAAAGCTGGATTCACAACCACTATGTAGCGTGCGCGCGTACGTAACAGAGTTAATCAACTTTCTACTTCGTACGTACACATGTTAAATGGTGGTTGTGAATGCAGCATGTGAAAACGTATGACTCAAATAAATATCAATTTATATTGAGAAATAATTTATCTTGTGGTCACACATTATTTAATTCGCTTCGAAAAAATAAAAATAAATTACGATTATCTATTACCGACATTTTGTTATGACAAAAACAATTTCCGCACATGTATGCATTAAATGTTTTTGTGAATCCAATCTGTGTGTGTGTGTGCGTACGTGAGATAAGTGTGGTTGTGAATCCGCCTTTAGGTCACATCAGTTAATATCTTTAGTGAGTTCAAAGTTTTATTTTGTTAAATTTTTACAGTCATCAGTTTGGATCTTATCGCTGTCTTTATTCCCGTTCTAATGTGAAAAAAAAAGTTGGAAACAGTAATATAGTTTTCACTTCCGCATGATAATCTTTCAGTAACACTTAGAACGTACAATTTTTAGCTCGGTGTCTGATGTGCTGTCAGAGATCTGGTTAGTTGTGCGATGGATTAAAACCTAATATTGGCTGAACTATGCGTCATTTGACTAAAGCACGAGCTCTTGGGAATTTGTTTTTTGGACCATCCTGAACATTTATAGAACAAAGACCACGACATTGGTGTGGCAGATGATCTTGAGAGCCGTTAATAACTGTTCATGTTTACAAAAAAAATTTTTTTTACTAATATCGTGCAAACCATACCTGATACAGAAATATGCAAATCATTTTTCGTTTGTTTTATTATTACTATGAGTATTTTAACGGTTGAATTGGTAACGGATTCTGCGAACAGAGCATTTCAGCGCTCCTTTTTCCAGCGGTGTTTGCAAACCTGCTGCAAACAGGTAGAGCGTGTTTGCACGTTTCTGGCAACCGAGGCAGGAGGACGGTTACAGGGTTTGTTCACAGGATGTTTACCTTTCCCATATTTCCTGTTTTATCTCGAATAAATCTGAAATTGAAATGTATTTTGGCGCAATATGGACGAGACTTACGTTATTTAAAAAAATGTAGCAATATTAGTTGTTTATATTGTGTAGCTGCATAATTAAATTTCCTTCTGCAATTTATTATGTCGTACACGTAGAGAAAAGTGACATCAGTCCATTTTCCAACAGGCATATTTGTGAAGAAGTTTTTGCTTTATACAGTCCAATTCTGTTCCTGACTAAGCATTACCAACAACTTAAAAAGTAGTCTCCGCCGGTGTCGAATATCCATCTGTGATGTGTGGTAACAGCGTAGTGATAAGAGCCAGTGTCCCACGCTTGACGAGAAGCATATCGCCTCTATTCGCAGCGCGCCAAACTGGCGTGCAAGGTTTTCATTGTAGTCTTTTTTTCTTAGGGACTTAAGCGGTGACCACATTTTATTTTTTAATAGTATGAATAAAGACCAACGCATGCCTATCGTTTTGCACTTTACGAATTCAGGTAATATTTTCGGAGTAACAGCAGTCTAGAAAAAACCCGTTTTTAGCCATTTTGAAACGCCCGAAAATCATAGTTTTAACAAGCGTGCTGAAAATTTTAAAACATGGATGCATAGTTTCAAATGTGTGTTCTTTTCGTAGATAAACATAACGTGACTAAGTTAAGCGGTTTCACGTAATAAAGAATACGCGTGACACGCTGCAACACCGCCCATGCACCAGTCGAGGACTCGTCTTAATTTCGTAAACCCATAGAGGTAGCCATTTCTGTTCAGTAAATTATTGCATTTTAGCGGTGTCTTGTAAATTCAAACAATCTTTGCAAACGCTTGCTAATTGCTTGTGAACAATTCAACCGCTAAAATACGCCTACTTATAATTTTGGTATGTGGAATATTTACTCTACGGCACTCCGATTTAGACAAATAACGGTTGGAATGTGAACACGACTCGTTTTCGAAACAGATTTCCGGCTTTTTTTTTTTTGTTAAATATAAGAGATGTGGTATAATATGCTGATAAACAAGTTTATCTGTTTATTTCGAACAAATTTGTTCCCAGACAATTTTGCGCTACAGAAAATCGTTTCCAAGATATTGTACGATGTAATGTTCCCAGAGGATCACTTTGCATAACTCTACAAAACACATGCAAGACACAAGTCAACTCAAAGAAAGTTAGGAAAAAATTATATCCAACATACCCGTATTAGGTCTTAATAAATATATTTTGGGTACTAGCTGTACCTGAGCTGTATCTATTCAAAAATGTGCCCACAATTATGAAGTTAGAATTTTTTATATGACATTTCATAGTGACAATAACAAAACATTTTTACAATATCAAATATGCACACAATAATTGACTGGACAATTAATTTGTTCGATGAGCAAATACGAGGTTAAATAAATTTTCAAACCTTGGGTGTGTGTGTTTATATTTAAACACAGGGCAAGTCAGAAAGAAAGGGCAAAATTCTAGGATGTGATAATACCGGTCTTTACGATCAAAGAAGTTCGTGTGAACATGGGGTCAATATGTGACGGTTGTCGAGATAGTCTCGTTTGAATGAAAAACTCTGATAACCTGTCAAATTTGTCTTATTAAATTGTTCTTACTGTTTTATTTGCTTTAATGTTCTAGTTTCAGTCACAAGGAGATTGTAATGCATCATGAATGGGGACTTTTTGCAACATACATTACCTAAACTATTCAATGACGTTCCTTATACTACATGTTTTGTTTTGTACTTCCAACATAATGGAGCCCCTCATTATTGCAACCAGATGAGGGAGCATATGAATAGCACATTTCCTAATCGGTGGATTGGTCGGTGGTAGTACCATTCCCTGGCCTCCAAGGTCCCCAGACCTCAACCCCTTAGATTATTGTATATGGGGTTGGGTGAAGGGCGAAGTCTACAGACGTAAAGTTAATACACGAGACGAACTGCTTGCTCGCATAATGGATGCTTTTGCTGACATACAGGAACGCCATGATGATCTTCGAAGGGCAACACGTTGTATTCTTCAGCGAGTTGACAAATGCATTAAAGCCGGTGGTGGAATATTTTATAATTTATTGTGAAATCATGTCACTGGATCAAAGAACGACACGACATGAAAAGAACGGCTGTGAAAATCCTGTTTTTTTCTGATATGGAAAGGTATGATAAATAAAAATTTGTTGTTAATAAAACTGTGTTTTATTTTTTCGAAAAAATCATTATAAAAGATATATAACTCGTAAATATGCTATTTTTTTCGTTTAATACGATCACCTTGTCACTGAAACGAGAACATTAAAGTAAATAAAACAAAGAGAACAATTTGACAGGTTATCAGTGTTTTTCATCCAAATAGGTCTAACTCGACAACTGTCACATATTGACCCAATGCTCATATGAACTATTTTGATCACAATGAGTGGCCAGTACTATCACATCTTAGAATATTGTCCTTTTCGCCCGACTCATCCTGTATATGTGTGTACGTGTATATATATTTCTCACGACCAGCAAGAGTAACATAGGGTAATTATGTCACTATCCAAACTAGATTTAATACTTAAACAATAACTAATATGGTACAAGAAATTAACTACACCTACCCCTAAAGCAAATGTAATGCCTATCACAATTATAATGTACCCTAATAAATATTCCTCACCATTCCTGACAGTTTAAAGACTGATGTTTAATGCTTGGTGCAATTTTATATTAGTAATTAAACCAGTTAACCTTAAATCGACATGTCGTCATACATTATTTTCCAAACAATATTTCATCAGTTACGTCAAATAATTAAGTAATTTCAACTTAGTCATTCTAGTCATAGTGCCATTTATGATCAGGACGTGTAACTTGTCAAAGTTAATTTTGTGAACTTCCAAAAAAATAAAAAATAAACCTGACATTAATGTTAAACTGCAAATATTTATAGACTAATTTTTATCGACAGCCCATCGGGCATAGCTGCCAGAGTACATCGATTCAATTACTTCATCAAACCCATAGTTTGCTTCAACCTCACCTAGAGTTACAATAATGCTTTGTACATCCACGATACCCCACAGTTCTGGCATTATAACATCCTTAACCAGCCTCGTCTTCTCTAGTGCACTCGTGTTAGGAGATCTCTATTTAAACGAATTCTGTATCCCTTCTCCAGTGTCTATTCACCAATCAGATTTAATTTCAGTTGTCGATATAGCGGTCGCCTTCCGTTATTCACTGATTTCACTGGCCAGTGTTTTCAGTAATGGCAGCTACAGTGCCGATACTGTTGACGAGCACTGATAGTTAATGACAGGGCCGGCTCAAGGGCGGTTCGAGCGGTGCGGCCGAACCGGGCGCCATGTTTAGGGGGCGCCAAAATTTTGAAAAAGAAAAAAATATATTATAAGATAAAAGTTTTCGCTGTTGTGTAGTATGTTGTACTTTATGGAAGGACAAAAATATTTTGTAAACATAAAAGTATAAAATGTAAATACGAAATTACTAAACTGAAAGAATTATTAAAAAGTATTGAAAGTAGCAATAGTTCATATGTAGCCATGCTAACTAAAAGAAACCTATATGTGCAGCACTGTTCATAGTTGTGTTTACGTAACATCTTTAACACTGTTGATTACTATTAAAATATTAGTAAACTATATGTATATTCCACTTGTGTTTAACATGTCCATGTGTAAACAGCAATAACTTTTTTGTTTGATAAGTAGTAAATTAATAAGATGTCAACATATAGAAAACAGAAAATAAAATGTAATTCACTAAAAACGAATTTTTTGGGGGGGAGGGGGCGCCATAATAAGACTTCGCACCACCCTCAAAAATACCAAGGGCCGGCCCTGGATGAAGGTTGGTTGAAGATGATACCCTGTGCGAGGCTACATCCGTTTAGTGAGACTATTGATTTTACTGGCACTTTAACGAATGTGTTGTCAGGAAAACAATATTTTTGGCAGTAATTCAAAAGTACAAATAATCTAATGGCAGGACAGGGAATCTTTTTTAATATATAAGGGCCGAAACAGTTATCTATTAATTTGTATATAGTATATGTATGCATATGTACTTAAGTTTATTTAATTCGTCGTTTGCAGTTTATATAGCTTAAATAATATTAAGGGGTGGAATCATACCTTGCTACGTATTTAAAAATAATCGCTTGACAAACATAAATACACGCGATATTAGGCTTCGTTATGAAAAAACTAGAAAAAAACCTTATCAGTCGTAAATCGTGCTAGATGTATCAGTATGCTAAAAATATACAGACTCCATTTTAAACGTAAATGCAATTTACACAATGAGCAAAATAAACATGGTTGTTTATTTTATCAACGGGAGATGCAAGAGATGTAGTTGCCAGGCAATGTAGACTTCAGTAATGTTTACTAATGTAGCGTTCCGATACTATCGATTGACTGGCGGATAAATATTTGGCTGTTTGCTGAAGACTTGTCCCTTATTGTTGAAAGACACTGGTGAACTGTCAGTGATATCAGTGCTGTCAGCAGAACACGGAAGGCGGCCAGCCTCGGAAGTCGTAAGCAGGCAGCAGGCTGACTTCCGTTACTGAGTGGGTTTACGAGACTTCGGGAAGCAAGATATCAACTTTTACATATATCTGGCGTGCTGTAGGCAGATGGCGCGCGCGCTCGTGACATCACGCTGACCAATCAGGACGATTCTCTGACAGTTGACCGTAGGACGTGCAGCAAATTCTCAGTAGCCCGCCAGGGCTGGAAGAGAACGTAGATTATATTGGACGTCTTCGTGCTTGCTCGCCGTCTGTTTACTAGGCTCGTGACGTCGTTAAGCTTACTCATGAATTCCTGCTACATGCATTCAAGATAAGTCTCTTCACAAATGCATTAAACAAACACGTAGGTTGCGAAGCGAGAAATTTTATATGATACGAAATGTATGTTCTTTGTAGTTTTGAATGTGGTGTCGTGTGATTGTTGCTGGTGGATGACCGCATGAGTGCAGCACTTGCAACCACTTTGCATTCCAGAGCAAGAGGGACAGTGTTACTAATTGAAATGAACTGGCGTTTTATTAATATCTGTGGCACAACAATACGAAGTGACCGCATTTTAGTAACTTATATTATTTTTTGCTTTGCTTACATATACACTATAATCTACAGTATAATATTTATGTGAGAACTGAATGCATTTTATTGTGGTACTAGTAATTGTGATGTTTATATCAGTAACTACATGCCGATACAAAGGTAAATATACCACACCTTAAAAAATTATCACTGCATATAAAAAGGTAAAAAACGCGGGGGGGGGGGGGGGGGCCAAGAAAGGAGGGGGGGATAACTCCGATTTATGTTGCCCGGGCCTCACATAAAATGGCCCTGGGTTTCTCTGTTAGCATTTGGTGTGTGGAAAATAGAGGCATAATCATTTCGCGTATTCATCTGGTAGCAGCTTAGACTTCTCAGTCCTATACAAACACCGGCCACAGTCGAGTATCCATTGGCTTTTGAGCGTGCAAGAGGGTACCACGTGAGTTCACAAGGATTTATTTCCTTATTCCTTACTGGTTTGCAGTCGTCAAACGTGTATCAAAACTACTGTTGTCCGATCACAGTAATGACAGTGAAGTATACGCTGTTGACGTTCAACCTGACCAAGAATCAATACGCGAAATAATCGTGGAAAGACGTTAATGTTCTGTGCGGAAAGTTTGCATGCAAGTGAATAAAATGAAAATGTAACTATATTGAAGCGCTTTACACGGGCGATAGCAAACATATCTGACGAGGGGCGAACTTCACGTCGCATCGACACGATCACGGCAAAGCGGGTTGGAAAAATACGGCAGGCCCAGGGAATAAACGTTGGTCCGCCGTCGCATTATTCTGAACAGGCCGTTAAACTGGTTAAAACCGGCCTCGCACACTCGAGACTGGAGCAGCATGGGAATTAACCCAGCAACAACAGCAGCGTACAAGCCTGCAGTTGGCATGCGTGGTGCTGAATGTTTACAACAGACCGCCACGAGTGGCATTTACACAAAGCCCTGCGTGCCCCGGTTTTGTTCGTTTACAAGCCCACGCTTGTTCGTTTACTTTAATTCCCTCTTTAATTTGCT
Source organism: Medauroidea extradentata (assembly GCA_003012365.1). Taxonomy (NCBI): domain Eukaryota; kingdom Metazoa; phylum Arthropoda; class Insecta; order Phasmatodea; family Phasmatidae; genus Medauroidea; species Medauroidea extradentata. Next base: position 16,200 of record PNEQ01109362.1, read on the forward strand.
GCGGGTTCCCCGGGAAGTGTTAGGATATTGTACCCATAAAATTCGTTAAGAGAAATAAAAAATGTATGTAGAGACACTGACATTTCTGTACTTGAATATTTACCCTTGTAAGCATTTCCGTATCCATTGTCGATTAAACATTTCCCAACTGGGACTAGGCCTAATTATTTTTTTTCCTATATTTTTTTAGATAAAAAATGTGTGTAAAAGATTTTGAAATCTCATACATAGAATGTGGCTTGGCTGACAGAGTAAACGTAATAAAAAAAACTCCCCGTAATTTGATTTCGTGCAATTAACCAATATATATCAAAATAACTTTTGGCAAACACGCAAGGACAATTTAATGAAAGGAATCGTATATTTTAACTGAACGTCAAGTATTTTTCTACGCCCTAACGCATTCAAATGTAAAACAGTAAATTGGAAACACAATTTTTTTGAATTTGTGTAAAATATTTGTTTATCAAACACTGGTGTGAGAAAAGTGTAAAAAGAAAAAAAATGTAGCTAAGTAATTAAAACGATTGCGTTAACTATCATAGTTCAAATTTTTATATTTTGGGATTCAATTTTCATAATTTTATTATATTACTAAGATTTAACCATCATATAAGAAACACGTTTCAAGATACCACCAGCTCACGGTTAAGCATTTCATATAAATTCATTAAGGAATTAGTACGTACTTCTATCTAAAATTTTGTAAGATAATTCAAAGAAAATTTGGTCGAAAATTAAACACTGATTTAGTGTAACCAACTGTACGATTCCAAACAAATTTTCTCATGCAGTTTTTATGTATACCAGTATGGCCACTTTTATGAAATTTTGCAATGTAAAATTTTTAGTATTGGAACGTTCGTATTTGAGTTAAAAACGTATACCTAATTATTTTCCAGTTGGTATTGTGAATTTATAAACCATAAAATAAAACTTTAAAAATTGTATATAACTGCCTTAAGGGGCCTCCCTAGATAGGCTGCGTTTGTGCGTGAGCAGTAAGAGTGCTACTAGGCGACGTATGCAATGCATTATCGGCTTTCCGCGCAGGCTACTCAAATGGCGTGCAGTGCTTTGCTACTATCTTTTTCCTACAAGACTTTAAGCGGTGACCACATTATTTAATTTATAGGCAGAATAGTTCAAAGTCTAATGCTTGTTCCTATCGTTGTATTTTTCAAGTTCGGTTGTTAATTTTCTAGATACGGCGGTCTGGAAGAGCCATTTTTTTTTGCCGTTTTGAGGGGCCTGGAAATAATATTACTAATAAACCCTCCGAAATTTTAAAACTATAGCGACATAGTTTGAAGTGTGTGTTCTTTTCGTGGATATAGAAATATAATGGACGTTAAATAGTTTCGACAAAAATAATAGCCATAACTCGCTGCAACGCATTTGAAAAGACAGGTAGGGAGGTCCCTTAATAATGATGCTATCTAACTGGAGCTGTGTAGCTCGCTGGAGACTCAGAAGCGAAGTAATTGTAAGCATTATGCGCGAGTACAGTGTACTGTATCAGCTGTTCAGAATTAAGTGAGGACTTTTAAGTTTTTTTATTTATATACAGGATGCCAGGCAATTCGCGGCTGCAGACTGCATCATGTGGATAAGTGAGCAAAAATAAGCAGGAAATACTCTTTGGTAAAGAGTCACCAAGACCTTAGTTTTTGTGATTATTGTTTATTTTTAAGCTTAAACAAGAGACGTTACCAAAAATCTGTTTGGCAGTTTTGTTAAAAATAGTTTTTTTGTCGTGATAGCTAATTTATTCCTGCACAGTAAATTTAAAGGTTTCGACTAAAAAGTCAACCAGAATTTCGTTGATTACATAATTAGTTAAAACCATAGTATTTACTGCTTTGAAAAAATCAGCCAACACGGAGAAGAAGATTTTAAACAAACTGCCAAACATATTTTTGATATCTGCTCTCGTTTAAGTCTAAAAAAAAATTATATCGCTAAAATGTAAAAAACAAGAGAGCATGGCCTTAACGAGAAAATGTATTAAGTTAAAAAAAAAAAAAAAAAAACGGGGCAGTAGAAATATGGAGTAAGAATGTTCGCAGGTACGTTAGAATTGAACTGCCTCAAGTGGATAAGTGACCAAAACTAAGCAGAAAATATTCCTTGGCGAAGAGTCGCCAGATCCTTAGTTTACAAGATGGGTCCAAACTACCAGTGAGCGGGAATATAGGGTACACAGGTTTTTCAATACTTCAATGTCTAAATATTGATAGGGAAGTTAAAGGAGACAAATACGAATGAATTTAGCCAAATAACCATGTGTCGGAAACAAATAGTCATGTTTTATCTCAGCCGCCCTCGTGGTTCATAGCAAACATAACATTGAAGAACGATGCTATTCAACAGATCTTTCATGTTTTTCCCCTGAGATTTGTGAGGTCTAACGAGCGTGCCCCCAATATTGGATGATTTGCTTGATGGCTACCGTTACGAGAATAGCTCGTGGCTCGCTAGCAACCCATTCCCGAATACTCGTGTGTTACTCGTTTTATTACATTCTTCCCAAATTTAGGAAAAATTACTCCGCGTTTCTGTATTTTTTTTTGTTTTGTTTTCTTTCATTGACATTTTCGATACCTAGTTTTGTTTCATTTCTCTTACAAATTATTGCCGTTGGTGAAGTGAAGAGATTTCGGTGAGAGCTTAGCAAAGATTTTTTCAGCGATGGTGAGAGGTTACGAGAGGTATGGAGCACCGCTGGAATGAATGGGCAGGGTAAATGGAAAATCCCTGAAAAAACGTAGAGACGAGAGAAAAATACGGATGGAGCATTAACAGCCTAGCGCAAGGCTGACTTTGTTTATTCACTTAACAGTATGGCGAAGTGCAATCAGCTGTTCGGGTCAAAGACGTTATAACTTCTTAGAACTAGACTATTACGCTGCTCTTCTTTTGCATGACTAAATTGAAGGCTGACATATTCCAATTGAAGATAGGGAATTGTGTACTTTAGTTGGGGTGGGTGGAACAATTTTATTTTATTTTTTAACAAATAAAGTTGTTACAGGGTATTGCGTGTTATGGGCTGCAATATGACGCCGTTCAATTTGGTAACACACAGAGATATGCCGTCAGCGTTGGTCTTGCACACATTGCTTCCTATAGGTGAATTGAGAATTGAGGTTACAGTTGGACAAACCACAGACCACGGTCGTAGAAGAACAGGTCTGGACACTCGCCAATCTACCAATGTATTTTGTATACGAGATATGTCCAAAATACCAGTGAGCGATAATGTAGGATAAGTAGTTCTCACCATAGGCGCAACTAGAATGAACATTTGGGGAGGGTACAATTTTTTGAGTTATATTCATGCTACACATACCTGTAATCTGTAACGTAGTCAGAATTTGTGAATTTTAGACGGGGAAGGATAGCTATCCTGGGAATATTATAAAGGATCACCAACTACATCTTCAAACGAGGGGTCTGGGGGACTTCTCCTGAGAAAATTTCGGATTTCAAGGTGCAAAATAGTGCTATTTCAGCAGTTTTCATAGCTAAACATTGATTATTCTACTAACAACAATATCACTAATTATTAAATATTACATTAATTGTAATTTTTAAGACCTTGGTTGATTTTTTTTGGAGGGGGGAGGGAGGGGTGTGCCCTAGTGCCCCCTAGTTTCGCCTATGGTTCTCACTACCAGGGCCACTGACAGGATTTTTGCGCCCCTGTACTAGCAAGTGTAGGGCTCCATGCCATCCCAAAGTCAATTTTTTTCCCCTCTTTTTTCCTCAATGAAAACTGAATATAACATTTCGTTTTGCTGCTGAATAAAACAGGAAACAACAAAATGTGACGCGAAACATTATATGTGGGGAAAAATAATTTTTCTTAAAGTCTTATTTTATTATTTTTCAGTTCACTGCCCCGGACCCGGACCCCTCATGAGCTCGGGCCCCTGGGCTTTTCCCCCTTTTGCCCCCTTTTGCCCCCTTCCCAACCACTTCTCGGCCGCACTGCCCACTACCAGGTCAACTTTCGTGTAAGCAAAGGACTTGGCGACTTATCAACCACTATTTTCCTCTTAGTTCTGGTTACAGCTTAATGTGCAGCAGTACGTATATACGTAAAAAAAATTTCTCGTAAACTAAAAGCCTTACGACCTTTTTACCAATGAGTATTTTGTACTTTTGTCTCAGGTAATACACAATTCACGTATACGGGCTGTGCCGAGTGAAACAGACATCCTGTTTAATGTTGTCGCCTCTTCTTATTTTGGTGTAGGGCCTAGGGGTCGCGGTGGCCGAGTGGTCAGACCACTTGCCTCCCAGCAAAACGATCCTGGTTCGATTCCCGGCGGGGTCGGACCCAAGATTTTCGCATGTGGGAATCGTGCCGGACGATGCCACTGGCCGGAGGGTTTTCTCGGGGATCTCCCGTTTCCCCCGCCCCTTCATTCCGGCGCTGCTCCATACTCGCCTCATGTCACCCTTCACCAGCGCTAAAGACCTCTATGTTAAGCGCTGACCAAAATATCTCACTCACTCATTCGAATTTGACGTAATCAGTGCATACCCAAAGAGCGTACTCGAAATCTGAAAACGCTCGGTGGTCACTAAATATGGGCGTACCAAACTTCGCGATTTAAGAATAGCTAAACCACTTTATCAATTCGACCTCTCCAGCGCTGTTTACAAAATGGCAGTACGTTCAGAGATAATTTTAGAGTGGGATAATAATTTTCTAGGGGGTATTCCCCCCCCCCCACATAGTTACTAAGGCCTGCTTTTCCTCGCTCATCGCCTGGGAACGCAAAGGCGCTCAGCGAGCGTTCGTCTTCTAAAGGTCATTTCACACGATCAAATTACTGAGCACGACGATTGAAGAAATTTGATTCAATAGACATTGAAGGTACCACTTGAATAGTTATCACGCAGTTTATTAGCAAATGACGTACAAAATAAATAATATAGATATTTTATTATTATCTACTGACTCTGCACGACACAAAATGCTTGGTCTATCCAAATTTATTATTATGTTTGTATATATTATTAAAAATATATAATGCTCGTAGTTATTTTTAATATTTTATGTTTTGCATACAGAATACAATAAATGTGTTATTTGAATTAATTATGTAAGGAAAAACTCTTTTCTATTCTTAATTATTTCGATTAAAAAAAATTTACATGTTCGAAACGAAGTCGTAGACGAAATTCATGACGTTCAATAAATTGAAAGACAAAATTGCTCGGTTATGACGTCAGCGTGGCGTTACATGACATTAAAGAAATTGAATTCAATAAATTTTAAAGAAAATTGAAAGGAAATTTTATTGTGTGAAAGGGCCTCAAGGGACTTCTCTTAACCGCCGATAATGGAGTTAACCTTACCAGTTATAATTATTAGTTTCTCAAGAAAATACGAAAGTT
>PNEQ01109362.1:21711-79364 GCA_003012365.1 Medauroidea extradentata
GGGGGGGGGGGGGGGGGGCAATAAGAAAACTTAGGCCTAACTGTTATGCACGTTGTCCATAATTTGTACAACAAATGTGTGATGCAAGTTTCACATCGTGTAAGTCTTAAATTCGTGTCATGATCCCCATCACTCATTATGGTCGGATATTGTATTTCAAATTATTCTTACAGGCGACAGGAATATTACAGAAAATTTTATAAACGTGGTTCATATATAACATATGACTTACTTATTACATTTAGTGATATACGTAATCTTAATGACTTTCAAATTTAACGGCCCGATGACTTAGGTAAGCCCTGCCAACTGTGTATTTATCATAGTTCAGTTCATGCGATGTACTTGTAACAAACTAGTATTGCACGGTGAATGTAAAGGAATATAATTATTAGGAAGAGAAGCAGTTTCACGAGCTGAAGGACCGTACCGCCAGGGCCGGACCTGGCACGAACATTATATGCCTCGGTACGTCCGAGCGCAAAGCTGTGGAACTGGCGTGAGCGCTTGTTGCACGCCACATGGTAATTTCAGGGGCGACCCTGTTATTTTCTGGCATTATCATTTAGGTAAAAGCGTGCTTCGTGTTCACTTCAGTACTTCAGAAGTTAAAACTTGCAATGATTTTGGTACCTAAACGAGACCCTGCAAACATCATTTCAAACAATTTACACGCCAGTAAGGGAATAGAGAAAATATCATTACCTTCACTCTGCAAACAGGTTGTGCTATAAACTACTGAAATGTTTGGATGATACATTTACCAATTTGTTAAGCTAACACAAAACGTTATACAGTATATTATATATTAGCTACATAGTGTACATATGTCAGGACACACTTTAACTACTGATTTGTTACCGTAATTAGAGTATTACATAAATTAATATGTACGTAGTACCTTCTCTTAATGATCGAAAGATTTAATGAGGAATGTAGTGAATTTAATATCAAGGAGAGACTTAGAAAGTTAAACTATACTACAATCTGTCTTCAAGTTTTCCGTTCTTTATTTGCTTCTTCGTGTTTTGCTATTTTATGGTATCTGTAACAGTCTGATTGACGTATAAGGTATTTTTAATGTTTGATTTTTATTTTGTCAAATAGCATCCTTGTATTCGCCAGTCTGGTTAAAATTTGATTCTAATTTCCTTTTTAAACATTATTTATTCGCTCTATCATTATTTAAGTTTTGATTCAACTATTTTATTCAATTTAGTATAGTAATAAATACGGTAGCACTAAAAGTGATAAATTATGATAAAGCAAATTTTAACTTTATAAAAAAATTCTGAAACCATTTTTTAAATTCTAAATAGTGCAAAATTATGTTTAGAGTCATTAAATGACAGTTTTAAAAACACATTGGAAAATAAATGTTTTTTCACTAAAATGTTTTTGGTATAGGCTGTTCGCGAGAAAATGAGCTCTTCTGAAGACTCTCTTGTCTAGAAGAATAGTTAAAAAAAGTACATGTTGTGACCTAACACGTTGACGTTTGATAACAGTACAACTAGTAGAGTTTTATTGCTCCTGAGATAGCTTTGTTTATATCAAAAATTGGCAAAAACTACAAATTATCTAAACGGATGAAAGCAACTAGGGGTTTGAAAGTTCCCACTTTATCCCGAATCACCTATACCCCGTTTTGCCCCCTATGCCCTGTTTAGCCACCCCTCCCCCCAAAAAATCCTTTATAGATAGATTTTTGTCAGGAATCTTTGCGGGCGCAAACAGAACAACTCACCAAAGTCGGATGAATTATTTGGGAACATGTACGTTACAGACAATAAAAATTATAGCATTTATGTATTTATATTTCGTCAACATACTTATATCATTTAAGAACCTTTGCCTTGACGAAATAGGCGTTTCCGTTTGCTACCTATTTATGCAATGTTCGTTTTGTGAAGGCGAGTACAGCCAAAACGACTTTTGTCACTGCCATTGTTAAGTTGAGAATTTCCCCTACAGGTGATTTAATTAAAGTACTAGATGAACACGCTGCGTTTCTTTTATCTTTTACATTCACTATAACGTAAAACGATACGGTCACCGCAAATAGTCTGTTAGAGAAGAGTCGACAATCGAGGGACTGCACGCTCGATAAAGGGCTCAGCCTGCTTCAGAGCCATGGCGGGAGCCAGCTCAGGATTTTACGTGTTCTGTGTGGCTCAGTAACTGTTGAAGCTATGTATACACCTCCGCTGACTTTATTATTCATCTCGGTGCCACGCACATTGCTAAAGGATGTTTTAGGCAGTTTTTTCAATACCCTGTACACTGTGAGCAAAAAATCATTTTTACGCACTGAAAACACTGGCAAACGCATGTTTACAAATCCTTTCCTGCAATTTTATTCATGTAGAAATCCTTTATTTTGTCGGCGCAGAAAATGGCTTTTGTCCGGACGCAATATCGTGAAAGGTGACTGAGCCTAACAGAATATAATTTAATATGCAGATCCTTACCTGTCGTCAGAGCTCTGAGGTAGGCAGCGCCCTTAAGTTAGTGGGCCGTAGCTTTTTTTTTTACGTTCCAGGCACGGAAACAGAATGGCGGTAAGTAGAACATAACACGTCCGTCAAACACATAATTGCCTCTAGGCGCGCAGTACTAGACTAGCGCGCAGTGTTTTCGTAGAAACAGTTTTCCAACGGGACTTCAAACGATGACACTGTTATTTTATTTGTGGAATGTGTGAAGTAAAGTCCAGTGCAGGTTTCTATGATTTAGATTTCCGATTACGGTTAGTATTTTTTCAGCTACAGCAACGTGAAAGTGTCATTTTAGAATTTTTTAGGAGCTTGGTAATCATGTTATTCACTATCGGACGGCATTTTTAAAATCATAGGGACACTGTTTCAAATGTCTTCTTTTCGTAGATAAACGCATTGGAAACATTTTTAATGGTCATAAAATAAAAAGTACACTCCGTATCACGCTACAACATGTCTCACACGCCAGATCCACTAACTCTTAAGAGTGCTTGGTATATAATTCAGCGTTAAAGGCGTCAGTTCAGAATTGTAGGTTTCTCGAAGCCAATTTGCAAACAAAAAAAAAAAAAAAAAACAATCCTAGACAATAGTTTGTGCAAACATTCTAAGCATTTTTTTTTTATTTACGTATATTTGAAGAACAATCTCTGGCGCCGAAATCTTGTACATTTAATTGCGGTGCAGGAGATCACTCTTAACAAATGCACCATTCTGAGTGAATGTTTGCTCATAAAGTTGGCAAATATAACTATCAAGGATTGCTGTTTTGTAGCTTTTCTATATTGACTTTCAAAAAGTGTAGATCTCAATTGAAGAATTCAGCGCTTATTTATCTACCACGCCCTCTTAAAGACATTGGTGAATTAAAAACAGAAAAATTGTTAAACTGCAAACGGTGCCTTGTTGAGGGGCCAGTTATGTTACCTGCTTGAAGTCGCTTGTCCCGGCAGCAAAATTGGTGGTTGCAACTGTGTTTATAAGTTAGTGAGGGTTTTAGAAGTGCGCGAACATTTTCAATACGCCCGGTCGTGAGCATGTTCTTTATGTCCTATCATTATCAACTTTATTACTGGAGGTACTTAAATTACGAATTTGACCAATAAATAGTTGCTTACATTAAACTATATTTTGTACCGAAATTTTCAATTTTTTTACAGTTATTTTATAGTAATTTAATGCCATGATCTTTCATTTATTTCAAACAATTGCAAATAATTTGAATATTTTTTGACCTATTACTTAAAAAAAAAAATCTAGACTGTACAGTTATCCGATACACAATTTTTCCAGAGAGTTTTTTTAAAATAATGTACCGTTTGTTAACAAAAATTATTTTGCTTCATTTTAGCTTGTTTGACAACAAAATATGTGATACTTCAGGTGGAAAAATCTAAAAAGCAGTTTGATGTATTGCAAACTGTAAGAATGAATTTTTTATGTATGTATTAATCTGCATTTAAGATTTTTTTCTAAACTACTGCAAAACTAAAGAGCGAGCCCTTAAAACCTCTTCGTGAAAACTGATTAAAATTTGATTATGTTTTCCTTAAGACGTTACTTGCACAAAATTTTTTTGGTTACCATTAATTTTAATACTTTCCTTTTTTCAGTTGCCCTAATGTTATGTGATAGAATGTGTAATTAGTAAAAAAAACAATAATATTGATAATCTCTAAAAATTGTGTGTTGCATAAGCTTAAAAGCAAAATACATAACATGCACCAATCCTCATAAGGCCGCTGCCTGGTGAAGGGTGTTTGTGTGTATAAGGCGCTATGAGCAACGCCGGCCGGCACACGTATTGTGATATCGCCTCTACGCCCAAAGTCGTAAACACGCGCGCAGTGTTCCAGCCGTAACGTTTTTACTGTGAGTCTTAAAGCGGTCACCCTGTCATTTCGTTGAACCCGTCTCTGAATCAGTCAAACGTAATTGTAGACGTAGATTTCGAACGAATCCTGTACGTACCATCATCTTGAGTAACGACCGCCTGAAAACGCCGATTTCAGCCAAATTTAAAGGCTTTAAAATAATGCTTCCAGTGTGCGTACTGTCCTGAGTCATGTTCACAAGTAGTATGAAGTTTGTTTTCTTTTCATAAGTACGCATTTTGGACGCACGTTTGCTGGTATCTGAGAAACGACGTAACTCCGCACACGCTTCACGTAGTCCGAGCGCCAGCCAGGCGGCCGCCTTAAGGATGTTCAAGAGCGATAGAATCATAATTTTATAGTTTTATGAAATATTGTTAGTTTTATAGACGATACTCGTGAGTGCATTTTACTCTTACGAAACAATTTTTACTCTCATAGTTTTCTCATAACGGGGTGTCAAAGACAAAATTTGTTTGTTACGCTGCCATGCAAATTGTGAATACCAACTAACCTACTTAAACAAAATAATTCACTGTTAACATAAATCCCATGAACTACGCAATAAAGATTTAAAAAACTCACAACGTTATATTTTGAATTTTTTTTAAAAAATCACAAAAATACAGCAAAAAATTGCAAATTAAGATTATTATTTTTTTTTAAATACAAAAACAGTTCGCGGGATTTTTCCAAATATTTTATTACGTAGCCCATGGTATGTTATTTCACTGTGACTTATTTCACGTTCTTAAGTCAATTGGTTTTCACTATTTGCATGGCAACAGAACATGCAAATTTTGACTTTGCCGCACACTTATTAGAAAACTAAACCAACTATAATTGTTTCGTGAGAGGAAACTGCATTCACAGGTATAGTCTAAAAGGCTAACACTATTTCATACAAATATAAAATTACGACTTTTTTGCACTTGAACACCCTTAGGCCGCGAGAACTCTTTTGTTTACATTTTCCATTTTTATTTAATAAATTAAGGATGCGATGAATTATTGGCAGTTTATCTTAATAAAATCATTATGCTACAATTTTTTAAGATTATGAGCGTGTTTATGGTCTCAATTGGTACGATGCGTTATTTAGTTATATTACACATGTTGAGAGGTAATTATTACAATAGTATGAATTAGGTAAATAATTTCATAAATACGCTTTAATACGAATACAACATGGGTAATGAAAGCTAATGTAATTAGCTAAGTTCCTATTGAAATAATTTCAAATATATCTGGCCAAATTTGGAGTAATGAGAAAATAAAGTAAAATTCATCATGCTAAGTGGCACGGGCTCTTACCTACGTTGCTCGTTGAGGCTATAATGTAACTGTGACGCCTCTAACCCTGAACACAGAAAATACCTCTAGTCAGAATACGCCTCGTATCGCTTCTTATACTAATTCATTTTTGCGCTGCAGGTTTAATGTAAAGCGTTTTACATAAATGTGTTGCACGTCTTCGGTCTTAGTATAAATATCAATTTCTGAAAATTTATGCAGTTTTTATAATAAATTACTCTGATTTTTGCTAAATTTTAATTAGTAGTCTTCGGGAGAAATAAAATATTTTTTTTAATGCGCATGGTTTCAGATATTGTATTAGTATGGACCCTTGATTTTCGCGAAAATAATTTTGCCTCACTTTGTTTCGGTGCCTTACGTGCATATCTGCAGTTCTGCTTCGTGGTCAGAGATTGGCTATTTTAACTGTCTCAAGCCATTAAGATTCTACCGGCAAATCACAGACGTGTGGCGTTGAATGAATGTTATTGTAATTGGTTCAGTCAAATGAGATACGGCTCATCGCATAGACGCGCTGCCAATAACTGTGAAGCAGAATTGCAGATGTGCACGTGAGCGACTGAAACAAACTGTGGCAAAATTCTTTTAGCGAAAAACAAGGGTCCCTATGTATTAGCAATAGTCGTCAAGCGATACCAGCCTCATGAAATGTACTAAGCTATGCTCTGTACCTTGTAGATGCATTAATCTTGATGTAATACTGTAGTGCAAAGTGTTGGAGACATTATACGTATGTAATATTGTTAGAGGTACGTCAATTTCGCGGAGTCATCTGGCAGCAGCCTAGACTTGTCGGTCCTATACACCCACTGGCCACAATCGATTATCTATTGGCTTATAACTCTACAAGCAGGTAGCAAGCGATAGCATTTCGCATTATTTCCTTATTTACTACTGGCTTGCAGTAGTCAAACGCATTTCGTAACAGCCGCCAGCAAGTCACAGACATGACAATGAAGTATACATAATTGGCGTTCAACCTGACCTGGAATGTATCTGCGAAATTTACGTACCTCTAAATATTGTTGATACTGCTCCCCTTTAAATACGGAGCAAATTTTTCAGGTAATCCGATACAATAGGCAACATACTCAGCACTTGCGAGTTATTTCTGATAACAACGTGAACATAAGTTAGGACTGTCTTGCGCATAGGGGCGACCAGGCAAGTGGTGATTGAGACAGAGTGGGTCTTCTTGCTCGCGTGTAAAATTGCCGCAGCCGGGTTTAAACTCTTACGGACAGGCGCTGATAGTACCGCACACAGCCGCGCTCAGGAGGTGGTAGTAAATTCGCGTGGACGACGTGGGCTGGCTGGATTTACGATGCACAGTAGCGGCGACCGTTACTGGAGACTGTAAACTGAACGAGTAACGCCTCGTCGTCACTCCGGGTTAGGGGTTTATCACCCTGCCACACGACAAGCCCCTGGCGGCTGTGAAACACATCTGCATCCCTATCCCCTGGTCACAGCCTCTGATCACTTGGGGACCGTCTAGTTACACCATAGGCCACGTCAACACCAGTTTACGCCGAAAAAATAACTGCAACAATGTTTATTGCAAAATGTTAGTCACAAAAATGTTAACCAACAAATTCTAAGCTATGTTACACTGTTTTATAACAGCATTGACAGCAAATGTGCTATAAACACAGCTAAAACTTCAGTGTTACTATCAGTCACAAGAATGATGAATGGATGTTAGTAACCATATTGATGACGGAAATTAAAACATCATGCTAATAACATCGCTAGTAACGAACATCATTTCATATAGACTGCCCTAGAATGGGTCGGGGAAATAATGTTATCAACATTTTTCTAAAATTTAATACTTTCGTTGATAGCAATGTTTTCCACAAAATGTTTATATATTTATGTTTTGCACGATAAAGTCAAATTCAAGATGGCCGTTTACAATGAAGAGCAGATTATTTATGTTGTAATGAATAATATTTATTTCTAAGCATTGTTTTATTCTCCAGCACTAGGATTTCATGACAAATGTAACGGGTATCTCTTAAATATATTCGGAAAACCGTGTAAATAACATTAGAGAAATATTTGTAAATGAACTGTAAGTTTCGTCAATAGATAGCGTTTCTTGTGTTCTGCAAATTGCTGTCATAAATTGAAAATTATAAATAAATGGGCTTAATTTTGGAATACCTTCGTGATATGCTGTTATGGCAAAAAAAAATATGATGACTTATATCATAATAACTTCGTTACAAATAACAGTGTCTGTTGTCGTTTTTCAACTGTCGTTAATTTAACTTAACGTTTGTATTGCGTATTGACAAAATACTTAAAGTAACGAAAACGTAAAGTCAAATGTTAAAGTAATCAATTGTGTATAGGTCCTTTGCCCCTAACTTAGGACTTTCTTAGGTCAGAAACCTTCGCGGACGCGTGCACAACTCGCCATAAGTTAGTGAAATGACACTTGTGGGGTGTCAAATACAGCTGACTCGACTATAAGGAGAGTTGAACAGAGGGTGTCTGGTCGCTGCAGGGAGCATCTAGCAGGGGACAATCTGGACAGCTGGTTGTAATCCCTGTCCTCCGCTACACTAATGGGTTTTAGTGATCTCGGCCGTGCGGGCGCGCTTCCGTCCTCACAGGCACGTTAAGCCCCTCTTCACTCACTCGATCCATTATCATTCCCGGAACTAGGCCTACTTCTCACTTAAGTCCCGGGCCTCAGGGTTCCTACGTCCCTAGTTCAGACACCCGCCAACGACCAGAGCGCTTGCCTCATACTAAGGCAATCGGGGTTCGAACCCCGGTGAAAAGATGGCCATCAACTTTAAAAAAATGTAGCCTATTAGTAAAATACCCTCTAGCCAACAGCCCCCTCCCAAAAAAAAAAACATGGCTGTGCGGTAGGGAGCGGTTATTGGAGTCGTTACCCGGCACCATTATGGGTATGTAACACGTCTTAAACCTTGCTGTGGAGCACAGTTAGGGCCAGTGATTTTTGTTGAATAGAATGATGCAACATTTTGTTTCAATGCCTCACGTTCACACCTGCAGCTCAGAGTCATGGATATTGGCAAAGAGTATTAATGCAGAGTTGTCACACATTTGACTGTACCAATAAAAACAAGACTGCAGCGACGCAACATTATGTGATTTACGTGTAGATCTCCAAGACGTTTACAGTCAAAACAGTCCAATCACTGACCACGAAGCATAGCTGCACATGTGAACATAAGGCACTGAAATAAAATGTTGCATAGTTCTTTTCACCAAAAACCACTGGCTCTAAGCACAGTGCTGTGAATTTGACGTTCTAGCCACGGCCGTTCAGATACGGTTTGAACCATAGAGGTAATATATAGTAGAGGGAACATGACGTCACAAATGTGTGTCCAACATGGTCTCGAGAGTTTGGTGTCGTTTATTTATGTTTTCTCGGCGTAAAAATGCAGTCGTGTTGTTTGGAACTCATGGCGTACCGTCCAGAATATATATTTGTCATGAGTTGTCACCAAGATCTCGGTTCAAAACCGTATAGTAAGTATGTAGCTAATATTTACTTCTTACTGAAAACAGCTGGGTTAAGGAAAACAGTAACGTGGCAAACATTGTTTACATTTGTCGTTCTGAAATTTCTACGAAACTATACTACGTGATAATATGGTAGTAGCTCTCCTTAGTTCATAAATTCATAGGGTACCAAAATAACCCAACATGGTTGTGATTACTAAGCAATTATTATCTTTACTCTCAATGTTATTTCAAACATCCCGCGCATATTTCACTAAAGTCACGTGACACATGTTGAACACACAATTTCGTACGCACCTGTATAGAGGATACTCTCTCTACCCTATATTTGCTCTAAGGTTTGAACACTACTGTTGGAACTGCTCTGAGAAATAGCAGGTTCTATTAGTGTTGGTGACCACGGCCTTAGACAGCGGTATTAGTGACAGTGGTAGTATTGTAGGGAGCTGAGGAGAAGGCAAGGCAGAACGGCAGGGTTGTGGTGGGGGTCACATAGCCCTCCGCTTGTCCCCACCACTAGTCAGTCGCATACCTGAGCCTTGCCTTCTCCTGAGCTTCGTACAATACTTGGTACTCTTTCGGTGTTACGAAGCGTTATTAATGGCGGAACTCGCCAATGTTTCGGTGAGGACGAATGCTCAAGCAAGTCAACGCTTGTACAAACAGCGATATCAAATCAGAAGACAGATTCATCACATACAAGCCATTATATTAAGTACCTTCTGGGGTAACGTAGGTATTCTCAGTCACGTAACCAGGTGGCTCGATCACCTAAATGTAACTACCATTAACGCAAGCGTAAAAACACTAAACGTAACTACCGCATACCTACCCGAAACTACCCATACCTACACTAAACTACACCACACCTACACTAAACTATTCCATAACTAACCGAACTACCTCCACGTAACTATCCCTAATCTACCCTAAACCTACTTCTTACCAAAGCTAACTTAATCTACTCAACACTTTGTAAGACAAGGTTTAAGTTCGAAAAAAAAATTCTAAAAAGTAAATAAAGTAATGTTTTTATTTAAACTTTAAATAAATATTTTCTTTGTGGCAAAGTTACTTGACAGTAGCTCATATTCAAACCAATTTATGTTATGATAGAAATTATTTTCATGTGTATAAAATGACCTATAATTTATATATACATAGTTACACAACGTACCACGCACGACTCAAGAGTCCGGTCCACTAACTCGTAATGCGTAGCGCTCTTTGAATGCTATTCCTAAGCAGACATTACTCGTATGCCATGAACGATTTTCTAATAATCTTGTAATGGCTGGAGCTCCGTACATCACTCGGCGGCCAAGGGCAGACGGCCATCTTAAGAGTTGGTGGAAATCAATTTGGTTTTCTTTACGATCAATGTTAATTTTTCGGTTGGCAAACCATGATCACTCTAACCTGTTTCTAAATCCGGTTCGCTATAATCGCATAAATATACAATAATTATTATTTTTTTATTTAATGTATTTAAAAATAATATTTATTAATTATTAAAACAATTACCGTTACCTGAACGAAACTTCTTGTTAACCACGTGTTCCCGCGACCAGACTGAGTTTAACAAAGTTGTTATATATTTAGCAGTTAAGTAGTTTGTGTTCAATACGTAAAGGCCCTGTCTAAATACGAAAGTGAACCATGATACATACCTCATTTACTTAATCATAAGGGAACCCTGTAAACAACTTGTTTTAAATACTGTAACATATCTTCGTTTACATTTCGTTTCACTGAAACCCGTTTCTCGAAAGATGTTATAGTAAGCCTCTCTAAGACTCTTGAAAGCGTATTGAATGTGCGGATGTTTCTCACGTAGCTCGTGTCCTTCACACCAGCATGATGGGGGATTGTTGGCGACACTTTCTTCCTTCTACCACCATGACCATTGTGAAGCACCGAAGTGTAGTAGCGATAATAAAAATATATATTCCGCTTGAGTGACTCTAAAACGTTCGCCGACGAAGGGAGGAGGGAGATGGCTTTTCAGGTGTAACGGAGCGGTTTAACCTACTTATGCAGCAGTTTTTTTTTTTTTTCGCTGGTTGTAAAGCATATTACTTTTTTTTTTTTTTTGCTCCCACGCTCTTGAAAGAGGTACTTTTTGTCCGAGAGCTTCAGTTGTGAATATGATCTGTAACACAAACCCACCCGCAACATTAAATTTGACACGAAGAATTAAGCTCTATTGCGTTGATTCTGAAGTTTAAAAGTGGCGTACGAGCTACTGAAGAAACGTTTAACTACAGGTTTGTTGAACATATTTTTGGAGCTACATTGATTATCAATAAGTAGAGACGGGAAAAATTCGCGGATTCACTGACCTGTAGGATAGCCTCCAAGAATATATGTGCACTCAAGGCAAGCCCACATCATCTCTTCACTAGCTGCTCGCTGATACAGTGATACAGGCCTGCTATTAGTTACATTTTTGTTATTTGGTCAGCGACTTTCACGAGATGTCAAATAAGTCAAGGACCAATTGCGAAAGTGAGATGAACTTACAGTTGCTGGAATTCTAGCTTGTTTCTAAAAGAAAACGGAATTTTTCAGATCCTTATCTTTGTGGCGGATAAATGAATAAACGGGTAAATAAATACATTACAGCCCTTCCCCAATAGGCCAAGTAGAACAACATGTCTTAATTATTCTTATTGGCATAAGGAAAAATATCGTAGCGCCGCAAGAACTTCTGATATGTACTTATTACCAAAATAGGTTCATTAAATTATGCAACACACAACATAGATCGTTTTCTTAAATTGCGTTATGTTAACTGATTTTCTGTAGAATCGCGGATGTATGCCATTGCAGTATAGTCTGTTCTCCGAGAAAATAAGATGAGACAAAACAAGCACAGAAAAACAAGACAGGCTTAGCTGCAGTCAGAAGGTACATAGGCTTTAAATATAATGTTTAGAGATGATGGTTTATCGCGGGAAAACTTGACTGTTTGATGGATTTCAACACACATTCAGCTAACCAGAAGATTACTGGCTTTAGCCTATACTTGGAGCTGTTACCATATTTGACTGAGCCAGTAAGAATCCCAATATCGTAATATTTGATGCCTATTATTGGTCTGCAGGCAGCTACGTTGTGTCAATTTTTTTCAAAGCTATGTTGGCACGAAACATTTCCGCGATATACCATCATCTCTAATAATGTTTAAAAATGAATGTTTGTGTGTGTGTGTTCGTTCTTATTCTATGCGTTCCTGTACTATTCTACGAATTGCGATGAAACAATGGTAAGCTGTTGTGCGTGCGCTGTTGAAGATTTGGGAATGGATTTGGGGGGGGGGGGCAAAGCTAGGTAGAGGGGCAGAACGAGGTACCAAAATATGAAGTGAAAAACCTTTGAGTTGTGCGTGTGACCGCTAAAGTCTCTGAACAAAAAACAAATATTGGGGAGGGGGGTTGCATAATGGAGAAGACGGACAGAATGAGGTTTTCAAAAAATGTACTGAAAAACCTTTAGGAATGTAATGTGCATTGAAATTTATTCCGTGAGATGTGAGTAAATTACATATCCTACAATGGGTTTTGTCAGATAAACACAGCAAATATAAAAATTCTGAAATGGGAAACAGTCAAATAACCAGGACAACTGTAAAGTCTTGCGACAGCACACTAAAGGCAGCATAGACAATTGCTGAGGAGGCCACACAAAGCTATATTACAAAAACAAGGACCGCACAGACCTAAGAATCAACGAAGGTGGCACAGAAAACAAAACAGGTCTCCTTAGGCGAGCTTGTCTAAATGTTTTGCTCCCGTGTTATAGTGTACCTGAAGAGAAAGAAGTCGCAGGTAGGTATTTAACTAGCGATGATACGTACGAGTAAGGTTAATTGTACTTCACGTTAGGAAGATAATCTAATATCTTATGGACGAGTTTTGCAAGGGACAATTTCTGCCGCTAGTTGCTCTGGTATTGGTAAAGAGTGTATATTCTATGCTGGCGCTTATGGAGAAAACTTCGGATGCAAAACCAAGCATTACCGAATGATGAAGTTTTTTTTTTTCCATATCTGCGAGCATGAAATATCCCCCTTACCGAAACCAGCTCTACAAATTGTCCCTTGCCAAGCTAATAACACAGAGCGTCCTAACATGTAGTAGAATTAACCTCAGTATGAGAGATACGACGGTGAAGTCAGAAATGCACGTTCTGTTGATTCATCAGTTACCACTGCAATGTTCGTATAACTTGAAGAAACCAAACTCAGTTTCCACAAATACACTACTAAGCAATCACCGGACACGGCCTATCGTTTAGCAGTGAAGAAAGAGGCGACATTCATTCTCTAATGCTACCTAGACTGCTGGGAGGTGCAAACTTGTTTACTTGAAATTCAAGTAGGTATATTTGGATATGATGGTATATCGCGAAAATACTTTGTGACAATATGCTTTTGAAAACGGCGTAGTTTCTTGTAACATGAATGATTTGGAGATATACTTCTGACACAACGTAGCTGTCTGCAGAACAATAACAGGCATAAAATATTAAACTGTCGGGATTCTTATTGGTTCACTCAAATAAGGCAACAGCGCCAAGCCAAAGCTAAAGCCAGTAATCTCCTGGTAAGCTGAACGTGTGTTGAAATCCAGGAAAGAGTCAAGTTTTTTCCGCGGTAAACCATCTCTAGGTTTATTGTAAAAAAAAAAAAATTAAACCACGCTGCCAGAACTGTCTGCCAGGAATGCCTACATAAGTTATCGTCGAAAAATTGCGTTGGAGTCCGATAATATTCTCTTCCCTTATTTGGTGTTCGCCAATTCAAAGACTACATTTGAGGCGACCTAAAACTGGTACCGGTATTCATGAAGTGCTACTAACTTTGGAGAAAAAAAATTCAGTGTTTTTGTTTAAAATTCACGAGCACGTAAATATTTGAAAAACATGTGGTTAAAAACGCGAAATAGCTATTTAAAAACTATCTAGCCAAAAGAATCTTTTAAGTCACAAAAACTCTGTAGGTATCATGTTAATTTGTGTCCACGCGCGTTTTTGAAAGGTTACACGGTAAAATCATGAGAGGTTATCACTCAGTAACAGTTTCTTTCCTACAGAAAATCGTAGCAAATGTTGTGTCAAAATGTGCCAGTTTGGTTAGTCAATTTTTATACGCCATGAATTAGTTAATTTAATTATGGTACTAGGTAATAGTATGTCTCTTAGACCTACTGTAGCTACAATGCTCTAAAAATTCCTGCTGACAGTTGACGATGATATAGCACTTTCGATAGCGAATGTTTCGTTGCCTCTAGTATTTTAGGATTGTCGAGGTCGTGCTCGGTAAGGCTTCACGCTCGCGTGGCAAGGAAGCCGGACCGGTGATGGTTACCAGTTTTCCTCCTACTTCCCTCCTACATCCGTTATAGAATGTTCCCAGAGGCGTGATATCAAGCGGTTAGTAGTCCATTACAACTGGGGATGGAAGATCACAACCTTGTAACCTCTTCTCCGCGTTTGGGAGGTCGCACATTCGGTTCTCAGTCCGGCCTAAGTTTGTTCTTCCGTGGTTTGCCGAAAAATCACATCAGGTCGCGGTGGCCGAGTGGTCAGAACACTCGCATCCCACCAAGGCGGTCCGGACTCGATCCCCGGCGGGGTCGGTCTTCGGATTTTCGGGAATTGTGCCGGGCGATGTCGTACGCCGGTTGGGTTTTCTCGGGGATCTTCCGTTTCCCTCGCCCTTCTAATGCAAGCACTTCTCCATTGTAGGGCCTTATTCCATGTCATTCTTCAGGGCAGCCAGATGCCTATGGGCGCCCAGACGTAATCTGCACCCGGGGTGCGATGCCCTGACCATCGGGAGAGAGTGAGTGGGAGATTTTGGTCAGCGCTTAACATCGAGGTCTTTAGCACTGGTGAGGCAACATGATGTGAGTGTGGAGCGGCGCCGGAATGAATGGGTGGGGGAAACGGGAGATCCCCGAGAAACTCGCCGACCGACGGCCTCGTCCAGCACGATTCCCACATGCGAAAATCCTGGGACAGACCTCGCCTAATCATCGGGTACTCTCCTAATACCATACTGTAGATATTTTATTTCAGGCAAATGCTGAGAGGTTCTTCACTACAGACCATGGCCGCTTCAATTCCCCTTTCCTTGGTCTTTATTAACGTCTCTAATGGTTTCAATACAGACAAGTTACGGCCTACCGGCGGACTGAAGCCTTTATACAGAGTGAGTCAGGACGGAGTGTGTTAATTTCGTGTAGTGATTGCTCGCAAAAAAATGTCGAAAATGTGTCTTCAATTTGTCCCTAAAGTGTACATTCTCGGAATAATGCTACCCTGAAAACAGACTTTCAAATTACATTTTAATCAAAATTAAAAAAAACTACTTAATATCAAATGACAAAACTTGATACAATATCTTATAAATGACTACTTCGTTCTCAGTAATTTAGTTTGGTAACGCCATCGGCCTGTCGTTCGAATGGAGCATAACACTATTCTTCTGCTTCTAACTTCGGAACACTTAACTGTAATTCATGCTCTACTACAGAATATTAAACAGGCGCGGAAGATTAATAAATAAGGTGGTCTTGTCAAATATTGCTAGCTAGCCGTTTTCGAGAAAATCGTATGTAAAATTAATGTATTTTTGTAACGTCTGAAACACATGCAGGCATTACGACTTACTTGCAAGACATATGACCGAACTTGAAGGCGTGTTGCAATAATATTGTTGCGACAGATTTATATTCTTAAAATTTGTTGCTACGCGGATGGTATAAAAGTAGGTTCGTAGTACTGTAAAACTATTGTAGACCTACTCTGTGGTCACGAAAACTGTGCTATGAAAATAAAACCCACAAGTTTATGGCAGTGTTCTCAAAGTTTTACAAAATCTTACATCCAGGTAAATCGTTATAGTCTAGTGAGTGCGCCTTAAACACTGCACTAAGCAGGTACCCCGTGCAGTGTTGCAAAACATTTTATTAGTGATATTACAAAACATGTCAGTTGATTTGTAGACAGTGAAATATTTATTGTCACTAGTAACAATAAGGGAGCGTATAGGCCCTAACATTATTTATTTTAGGAAATAATAAATAAGTTATTTAAACATGAACTTTATAATATCTGATAATTAATTACTTTAATCACAGAAAAATTTCATATGTTTGCGGTGGGTTTCGGGAGGGGGAAAGTCGTTCACTGTGTACGCCTCCCCCTTTTTCACCCTTCTCTGAATTCGTACCTTGTTTTCAGGTCACTCTGCTCAAATCTAAGAGATATAAAGTAGCAAGAGACATATTCAGGTTGCGTCACGCCTCAAGTACTACATGGAAAACAGCACTAATTGCCTATTCACATATAATCTTATTTACATAAAAATGGATTTCATGAGAGTGAAATGCAGTTTTTAGCAGTGGTTACGCATCGTTCTGTTACGTGTAATACATAGAGCAAAACATGTGTTTTCCTTTATATGTTTAGCCACCAAATTCCTACCCGCTTACTTTGGTACGAGAGGCTGTGTTTTATAATCACTAGTTCTATTTGTATTCAAGTTCAGCAACGCCAATCCCATGCTCCTCACTAAAATAATAATTATAATATTAATGATGATAATATACGGATGCTTCACTAAATTGCAAAGGCCATTGCCTTTTTTTTTTTTTTTGCTATAAAAGACTATATAAAGTCGATAGACGAAATCAACCACAGCCTTCCAAAGTGCTCAGTCAAGCCCACGTTAATTATAAAAACGATGAAAGTTGCTTTGATCAGTGGCGAAAAAGTATGTGATGACAGCAGATAAATTGTTTTTTGAGGTCGGTTTGTAGCCCTGTTATATATCTAATTGCCGTATAAAAGGATAATGGTTATTACATAATTTGGTTCTGTACACTGAAATAAATCATTATATATGATTTAACAGAACAGTTCTGAAATGTCATTTCAATGTAGTGACAACCAAATTTTAGTACCAGAAACAGAATGTTCAGTAATACTGTATAAATAATGGTAAATTTTATTTTACTGTAGGAACCAGCTTTTCTGTAGCAAGAACAACCTGTATAGTACGAGGAACTATACAGATGATTGTGAATACAATATTAGAGAATCCTTACGTTAACAGAAAACGATATTGTAAACCCAACGGTGCAGCTTAGTAACTGCAAAGGAATGTTTTGTAGAAATTAAAAAGGATGGTTATTGCAACATAGTAGTGGACTTTAAAGGAACCATCTGATTGTGTTAAGATTACAGAACTTGTATTGTAGATATAACAAACAAGTATAGTAATCACAACAGCACCGTTTACAGCCAGAGGAACCACCTGATTTTGTTCGTATTACAGAAACAGTATTGTAGAGGTAACAAACAAGTACGGTAGCCACTCTAGTGACATAAATTATTGAGAAGTACCGAAGCAGCGATGTTTGTGCTATCTGTTGTTAGCACCAGGAACCTCTTGCAACTCAAGCTTGTTCTATGATATGTATTCTGAAGTTTTGTTAATTTTGTTTAATACTATGACTGATAACTTATTATAATCTTCACAATAATAGGACGGCCAGGTCTGGACTAGATAATACTTACTGAAACCTATGATGTACGAAGCTAGTTCGGTGCTAAGGTATTTATCCGATATGTATATCTGGATGAGATGCGGATTTGCCGACATACATACAAATGATCGCCACGAAACTGAAATGAACAATAGTGGCATTTGAAGTGACAATGATGAACAACTGTTTTTAACTGGGTGTGAAGACATGATGTTACGACGATTTGTCGAACGAGACAATGCACACTGCTGTTTTGTAGTAAGCATTAGGAGCGGCTGTTGTAATAAATGATAGATCAATTATGCTTCTCAGTTAACACAACATGAGATTGTTAGGATTACCATACCCTAAAGCTGGAGCTAATATGCCACTCAGGGTAGCAGTACATAGTGTTAGCTCAGTCATATGTTACCGCTACGAGCACACTTAGTTCTGTACCTGAAACAGAGAAGTACTTCAGAGAATGCATTTTACAATATCAATATGGTATCGACAACCAGACTGTTGTCCCTACTTTAACATTCTTGGATGGTAACAGCTGCATAGTTTTTTGTTCCTACAACAGTATTTTTCTTTCATTGTGCTTAAGAATTCCAAATCTAATACAGACTTATGAAACGCTTTAAGAAATTATCTGAAAATTTCAGTCGTGAACATATGCGAATTTGCCATACGGTGTATCTACATGCAGCTGCAGATAGTTTTTTTAAGGTCAAACAGCCATTCAGAAGGATTTAAATAACCTAGTAATGTTGTTTAGCGATTAATTGTACGTGATTACTCATCTTACCTTACGAACACTATACTTAATTTTATTTATAATCGCCGAGTCCTTTATTCTCCGTCATTTTTTCTTGTACATGCGTATACTGTTTTGTACGTTTGAAATATTATTACCTGTATTTATTTGTTTTTGTACATGTATACATGTAAATGTTTCGTGTTTTTTTAAAGGCATTAGTACCATCTCTGAAAGGTTTATCTGTTTGTTGGTACTTGTATTATAAGACGTAAATAAATAAATAGAAATAAAATAGTGTTGAGGATAATGTATGTCGTGATTGTTACTCTTGGAAAAAGAGGTTTTTAAATGTGATCAACATACTGTGAGCAGTTTATATAGCTTGTCAGGCAGGTAATTGTTTTATTGTAAGCATTTTCGTAGACTTATTATAGATAGCCTGTTATATCAGACCGATCTTATGTCGCTATTACTACTGTTACGGGTAGGAACACTATGTTATATTATGTTGTAGCGGTGTTGTAGCTATCTTCTTTATGAGAAACGGTTAAAAATATAATTTCCAATACGTTTACATACGAATAGAGCATTCGCACTTCAAGCAATGTTTCTGTAATTTTAAAAATACTGCACTCTTATCAGAAACATGATTTCAGGGCCTCTCAAAACGGAAAAAAATGCATTTATACTCGAAGACTGGTGTGATTTTTTAAATAACACCCGGACCCGTAAGAGACAAAAAAAAAAAGCAATTTCTGGTCGTTGCTGTATCCTATCCACAAGTCAGAATATGGAGTCACTGATTAAAAACCCATAGAAAAAATTACACTCCGAAAGCACTTGAACAGGCGATGCAATTCTCGTCGAGCGTGGCGGTCGGACCCGTATCAGTCTCCTGTCTCCGCGCCTTAAAAAAATTAAAATTTATATCTAGCACATAAGTCTCGGTTCATAACTCAGACGAACCGTGTGGATGCCTGTGCGTGTCCGCGTGTCTTCGCGTGTTGTGTGTTTGTATAGTGTGTCTAGCCAGTTTGACTACGCACGCAATTCGACTGCAGCTGAACAGTCGGGATTTTTCCCACCCGAACGGTAAGGAATGCAGTCTTCACAAAGGTTTTATCGAACATTTTACTAGAAGTTTGTCACTGACACTAAATTAATTCATATGAGTGCGCAGGTTTAGGTTAAGAGGGGTGCATGCCATAGTTTTTTTTTTACTATGGGCTGTGTACTTATTAAGAGGGGAGGGGGGAGGAGAAATTCTTATCTTCAGATTCCAAGTTATTTATGTTTAAAGAGTTTCCTAATCAAAGTGTCGAATATACAACTATTAAAAAAATTTAATAACTTAAGGCAAATACGCCGAAAGTGAAAATCTTTTGCTTATTACAAAAATTAGCAGGATTAACGTGAAGACTTCTGTTTCACCTGTCTTTACAATAAACTTGTGTTGCCCCTTGAAACACACATGTACTATAATTTTAATGAACCACAAACTAAAGTACACAAACTATTTGGAATCTTGAAACTAGAAAGTACTATTTAACGTTACGAAAACAATCAATTTACTTAAACGTATTTTACGAAACAAGCTCAACTGGGGATGCATATACATCACTTACCCCCTTTGTGCGCACGCATATTATTAATTGTTGTCCAGAAAAAGGTAACTGGAATGTCATCATTGGACTAGAGTTGAAAGTTAAGGAGGTTGATTTTCCTTCCATGAAGGAATACCACCATGGAACACCGCATCACGTCAAAATTCATATTTGTAGTTAACAATTTCCCCCTTTAGTTACTAGACAATTTTTAAGGCAGATGCATTACTTTCTTGATACAATTTTTTTTATTAATGCTTTGCCTGAGAGAGGAATGCAGAATGCGGCGTTCTGAGATGACATATGCATCACGCCACAGAGCAGCGGTCGCTTTTCCAACTAAGAATGTGGGTCGCTGACCACACGAGCAGAGAACAAGCGCGCGTATTGGATGAAGCGTTATTAATTAATACAGGCAGCAGGCAGAGAGCCAACGGCAGCAGCAGGGAACAGTAGGGCGAGGGGAGGGAGAAAGGGGAACAACCTGGACAGTAATTCATTAGCGTAGCTGCGAGACCCGCGTAGCTCTTGTGTGATGGGCGGGGGGGGGGGAGAGGGGTGTCCACTCGATAACACAGAGGTTGCTGGCGGGCAGCCGCGAGCACCTAGTTTTTGTGTTCGGCTCTTGCAATAATGGACGAGTTTGTGGCGAGCTACGTTGTCGGCCATACATCACACTGGGCGCACGCGCTGTTGCCACACCTCGTGGTCTCGCGTCTCGCCTCAAGAACACGGCAGATTTGTCAACCCCGCGCGTAGAAAGAGTGTCGGTACTCTCGTTTATCTTCCTGATAGCTTGTAAAAGACCAGTCTAAAATGTGTGTTTACTTTGTCCTCAAAGTGATTATACAGGCTGTCCAGAAACGGTCGTCCAGTAAACATACCACGCGAATCCTGCAATAAATTAGATTTAAAAAAAAAAATTATCGGTAGACAAATGTGCGATGATATTTTACGTGCACAGTCTGGCAACATAGTACTGAGCTAGTCCCCTCTAGCGCTACTGATATACCTTATTACCACTGTTCTGACCATGATGTTTTGGGCGCGGGTTGAAATCCAAACAGTCCAATCATTACTCTAGGTTTATTCCACATAACATACGTAAGTAGAGCGCAAGAGGAGCTTTCCCCGTGCTGTGTTGCCACATCGTGCGCGTTAAATGCGAGATGATGGTTTATCGCGGGAAAACTTGACATGTTTGCTGGGTTTCAATGCACGTTCAGCTTACCAGAACATTACTGGCTTTATCTTGTACTTGGAGCTGTTACCCTATATGACTGATCCAATATGAATCCCGGTATTGTAATATTTGATACCTGTTATTGGTCTGCAGGCAGCTATGTTGTGTCAGACGTACATTAGCCAATCATATATGTTGCAACAAACAGCAACGTTTTCAAGGCTATGTTGGCACAAACATTTTCGTGATATACTATCATCTCTAATGGAAAACTGCATGCTAATATTTAAAAATCCTTACATCTATAAGAACAAAAATGTCACATGAACAAAGGCTTAAAAACGCACTGTTACTGTACTGTAAGTATCATGCCTTATAAATAGAGTCACGATTTTATGGCGAAAAGATTTTTGCACCATTTGGTTTCAATGCCTTATGTTGACATCCGCTACTCTGTTTCATGGCCAGTGATTGGACGTTTTAAGTGTCACACGTCTTGAGGTTCCGCTGACAAATCACGTTATTGGTGCAGTCGAAAGAGCGACGTGTCTGAGCAAAGACCCGCTGCCAATAGCCGTGAAGCTGAGCTGCCGAGGTGCACGCGAGACACTGAAACAAAATGATGCAAAAATCTTTTCGCGACCAAATCGTGGCTCTACTTATAAATTCTATTTTTTTTTCTCTCTCTTTCGTTGTTGGCTTACCTTTGCGAGACTTTCAGATAGTGACATTATCACCCTACGGCATAATAATAATAAATATATAAAATTATACAGTGGGTTACTCTGGTGCATTAAATGTCCTGCACCTCAATAGTTGTATCAGTACAATTTTTTTCAGTAATCCAGGGGTGCCCAATTGTGCGTTTTATGACGCAAACTGCGTCATACACACACACACACATATATATAATATATATATATATATATATATATATATATTACACACACATATATATAATATATATATTACACACACATACATATATATAATATATATATATTACACACACCAAGGGGGATAAAAATAATTTTTAAAATAATTTTCTATGAAAATAAGTGGGCGGTCACGACTTAATCGTAAAGTAAATCATGGCTGTGTTGGAATAATATGAATTTAATCAATTTTAATAATTTACTTTTTTAACGCTCTCAATATTACTTAACTTGCCAAACATTGTCGAAGAAAAATTAATGTATTTGGTGGACTGGGTGTAACATAAAATTTCCTATTTTACGATTTCAATTTTCGTGAAACATGAACATTCTATTACAGGACAAACCGACCATATGTCGTGAATTACCCTAATCTTGTGATAAACCTCTTACCGGCCCTCACAAAGTTGGGAAGGATCTGTACACGGAGTACACTAGGTTGCCAATAGAGAGCAGGCATGTGTAGTTTCGGCGATATGTGACCAATATTTAAGATCACAATTAAAATATTTAACATATTGCTGTTACTGAAGTGATGTAGGGTAGGTTTACCCTGTACTATGAAACAAAGGATTTAGAATGACAATGTGTGTGGCATGTACGTGTGTGTTTGGAGAAGGAGGAGGGGATGGATTCTTTGCATCTTACTGTCTAGGAGACATGAGCACCCTTGAGATTTTTTCCGTACTGCTCTTACATTTTGAATCTAAATTAGTCTTTAATTTATGTTTAATAAATATTTTCACGGTAATTTTATTTATATGTTATCTATACATTTTTTAAAATAAATTTCAGGATTTTTGAAGGAAGGGCTATTTGGAGTCCTTGCGGAAGCTTATATGAACCCAGGAGATTTTTGGTGGCTTTTAAAGAAGGCGTATGTGCGTAATTTTGGTCCCCATTTAAATCTTAAATATAAGGGCCCATCCTAATTGACAGGATTTATTTATTGACACCAATTTGGAGTAAATTTGCTAGGCCAGCCGGTCGTGAAAGAATAGGGCCGAGCTGTAGGGCAAAAGAAAAATAAGTAATTTTGAGTAAACTTTAAGAAATGAAGATGATTTTTCTTAGTCATTTTGGATTCATCTATGTACAGCTTGTAAAGGATTTTCGTTTGCGCCTGACGAAACTTTCTATTCTGATAGCTAAATTACCTAGGCTGAAGTTAATTATTTTGATTTTAAACGAGTAAGATGGTTGAAGACATTTTCTTTGAAAATTATTTAAACTGAGACATTAATACATTTTTTTTACTAGTATCCTACATTCGTGAGTGTTAATGTTCCCTGGGCCCAGAGGTCCTGAGTTTGTGAATATCTAAATTAGAACAGCCGTAAATTTAATTTTTCAAAGTTTTGCTTAAGGACCTATTAAACCCTGAGAACTTCATTTGATGTTATCAAGGTGTAAAGTAATTTTATTGCTGTTTTGTCTTCAGTGTTATGTTGTTGATTTTTGGTTAACCAGTCAGTATTTCCTCAGTAATTTCCTACATTTATCATTTCAGCAATTGCACTGATTATTTTAAATTGAAATATTTATTCTCATTCAATGTTTGGTTTCTACAGTATCAGTATTGAGAATTTGATCTATGTATGTTTTACACACACTATCTCACTCGAGCTTATGTTCACATGTCTTGTTTACACCTTCAGTACTTTCGCACAACAACCTACTACACCACACCACACTCAGTACCCTTCTCAGTGAGTGTGCATATTCTAATTTTAGCGAGCCTAACCTGTGTAGAAATAGGGATATTAGGAGTAAACTAAACTTGAACTCGAGGAGATGTTAGATGACAGAGCATGATTTTTTTTTTTTTTTGCACGGGTTCAACATTTCGGTGCCTTAAGAAGTCTGTTTAGCCGGCAAAACATTGCATCGGCACGAGAAGTTAGTGTCGTCCTATTTTGTATGTAATTATTAATCTGCTAGTTTTGGGTCTCTGAGTATTTGTGAACATAAGTTTTTAACTGATGTCATGTTTATTTCATCGACACCGAAAAAAAAAGTGGCACAAAATGTAGTTGTAGTTCTGACAGGAAAAATAAGGTATTGCCTGAAAAACAGGGAAAAGTCGGGGCATCTCAAACCAGAACAGTGGACACCTTGATAGTATTCGCATTCCAAAGGATCTGGGTTAAATGCCCGGTCCGACCATCCTGATGTTGGCTTTACAAGGATTGTTGAAATTATCAGACGACAGGACTGATTCCTCCATCTGTTTCTGTCTTAAGTTACTGGCTCCGACTTTATAAGAACCTTGCTGTTAGCGATTATTTAAACTCTACAGCGGTCTGCCTATACAGGAGGTAAATAAATTAATAACAAACTTCTGTGAGAGTAGAGGGGTCTTTCCTCGTGAAAAAATAAGTAGAAATGAGATTTTTAACTTGTTCAGATATTAAATTCTACACCGTTACCTTTTATGGAAGTGGTATATGCGGCCACCCTCTTGTGGTATGAACTTACTTTACTGCCAGGTTTTGTGAACATTGCATATTGTCTATTCGAGCAGTACATCGTAGCTAATGGAAAATATCTTCTTGTTGCAGCTGACTAGAATGCACAGTTTACCAGAAAAATGCACACAACTGTTGCTGTGACAATAATACAATGCCTGGTATGCAATCAAAAATTCCTACTTCCAGCGACGAATTGGTTTATATATGCGACGTGTTCACAGGAAAATGCATTCTGTGATACTAGATGCCTCACAGCGCCTCAACGTCTATGCCGTTCAAGCGATCGTCATGAAAATAATACAACTAGATATTTGCAAAAGGAGGAACATTTTAACGGTATTCATTTTGCTCTAACCCGCCACTAGACGGTGCTGCAGCGCATCATCTTCTATGGCAAGCTTTACCTTGTAGCATGTATTGCATAAGGGGTAGGGGAGTTTGAAATTCGAATAAAACTCATTTTATATACACACTAACAGGACGACGACTGCTGGGTTCTGCTAGACCTATATACAGAGAAAATAAAAAGTCAAGAAAATATCAAGGTAAACAAAATACATGGGAGAAGACATGATTGGCAAGCGTTTCATGTTCTTTTGAATGTTAATGCAATGATAATTTGTGTAATATGGTTAAGTTTATTTAGAGATTGTTTTTTTTTTGTGAGGGAAATAGGAGGGGGAGATGCGAAATTGTAAAATGTAACATGTTCCTTTTTTTAAAGCTATGCGCAGGGCTCGGTGGGGCAGTAGGTGCACGCGCCAGTGTCACCCATATTGTTCACTCTTTTCTTCGCATTCACTGATTATAATAGGTCCGACGGTGCGGTTAATGATATACTTACATTTTAATTATAAACTGTAGTACTTTGTATGGAAGTGGAATCAAATGAGTTCGTGACGGACACAGAACATTTCTTATCCCTTTAATGAACTACTCTTATTTTTCTACAGTTATTGAAAACTATAGTTTAATAGTTAGTTGCATGTTTACGGCCACCGTTCTCATGTTTGTTTCCGTGCTACTTCAGCTAATCATCCCGACACAAAGCGTGGAAAAATTATGCCTGCCGAAGAAATATCTCGGGATAAAGGACATTAAAAGTTTAGTGATTTATCTGAGACTTCCTTGAACACGGCCGGTACACGCGACCGAAACTCGGTAAGTTGACGCCCATTAAAAGCGTTTATTT
The DNA here is from genome assembly GCA_003012365.1 of Medauroidea extradentata. Classification (NCBI taxonomy): domain Eukaryota; kingdom Metazoa; phylum Arthropoda; class Insecta; order Phasmatodea; family Phasmatidae; genus Medauroidea; species Medauroidea extradentata. Next base: position 47,599 of record PNEQ01109362.1, read on the forward strand.
CAGGAACGGTTGCGTGATGACGCCAAAAACGTGGCGATTCTCCCCCATCATCCCCGCTGGAGGCATTATTTTAGCCTGTACACTGTTGAAGAAAAGTATCAACTCGGTCAACATGCGCACTACCACGGAAAAGTTTAAATTGTATTCTTTATCTGAAACCTGTAAAACTTTGCGTGTAAGTTCAAATATTGCTCAACGCCGATTTTAACCATCGAAATTATTTCTGTAGTTTGATTTAAGAATATTCTAATTGTCAATATTTAGTAGCATATTTTTATAATATTTAAATGGATAGGTAAGGGGCTTGACTATGTCTTGTGACGTATTGGAACGATGATTAGTGAATAGTACACTAAACAGAAATAATAGCGCCTTGGCAAGGATAATAAGACTACTTGGGCTGGTTTCACCAACGAATTTTAACTTTGCCACAAAGCGAGATTTACAAAATTCGATGAAGAGTTAAACCTGAGTTTAAGTTAGCGGTGCATTCCACCAACAACACAGCGAGTTTAAGTTACCAGGGATTTTAAACTTGGCTGCACGATGGGTTGTGTTAGCTGAGTTGCCGTAATTCTGTCGGAAATACCCGAACACTTGTCGGAGATTGCCGAATGCGTGTTATTTTATTTGGGAACTTTGTTACAACGTTCTTGATAGGGAAGGGTGAGTGTTTGCGTCATAGTACTATCTGGGAGGTCTAGGTACCCGTGGGTGACTTTGGGGCAAAGGAAGACCAGGGGAAGATGGTCCAGCAAATATAATTTACGTTATATTATTTCTGTAATGGCAAAGAGAGTACTTTAATGTTTATCTACACACACGTGTTGAATTATTTTCTCATCTGTATATTTTTGTTAACCTGAAAATACCAGACGTGAAACATAACGTCATATGTATCAAGTCTTGATTGTGTTGAAAACTGTGTCGTGCAATGAGAAATTTTAGCAAATACACTTGAAGAAAAATTTTACCCCCTACTTATCTGAAGGAAATTCCAGAAGATGTTCAATAAGTTCTAAAAGCGAATGGACCGGTTGTTTTGACAAGCGGAAATATATTCGGAAGTGTGCATCATCGTACTCTTCAAAATAATGATTTGTTTCTCGAATCCGACGAGGCCGATACACAGAAATAAAGTCTTCATCGTCAGTTTTGTCTTCAAATACCAAATTATACAGTGCTCGCGCAATTTTATTTTGAACTGAAGCGAGATTAGTAAAGTTACCTGGCCAAAATTGAGCAGTTGAAATTTAATCTCGCTTAAGCCGAGAAAATCGAGTTTAACTGCTTGGTGAAACCCAAAATATGTATAATCGAGATTAAGTGCCGATTAATCGAGATTAAATCGCTTAAACTTTTTGGTTGGTGAAACCGACCCTTAGAGAAAGGAGACAATACAGTTAGTTGATACGGAACTTTCTGTAAACCACGATTTTACTCCAGATAACTAAATGCTTGTAACACCGTAACAAATTTACGGACCATATTTGCAGTGTCATGGCGTGTTCCCAATCCCCAGGTCGTGAGTTCGAGCCTCCATCAGGCATGAATTATTTTTTCTATGATAAATTATATAATTTTCCCATTCACAACAGAGACTTTGCTGTTTATCAATAACTAGCAGAAATTTCATCTCGGTAATCTTCACAATGTGCCTATCAGATGGTGTTTGGGACTCATACACAGAAAAAACGGTCTTGTGGTGACTGCAAAATGTTTTGTCAGTATGGACCTCACGAAATATTTTTGCAGTGGTTACAAAATTTTTTAATAGTCACTGCAAAACTTTATTGGGGATAGCAAACAATTTTAGTAGTCACCACAAAAAAATTTGGTAAGGTCCATAATGACAAAACATTTTGTAGTGACTAATGAGTATTTTTTTCAGTGTAGTTTTATAAAATTTTGTGTTAACTCTCAAAAACAATTAATAGAATGCTATGAAAAAAGTAAAGTGGCGAGAAAATATTGTAAGTACTTTGTTAATTTAGAATAATGTAACCTCGGCTCGGTGTCGGAGTAAAGATACATACCGAGGATTGTGACCAAAGTCGTGGGTTAGATCTCCTGGGAAAATGCACAACGCCACCTGCCACCGTCAGAGACTACGGAAATGTACAGATTGAGCATGACTAAGGTTTTTTCTACTATAGGCTAGAAAGATCAATGATATAAGTTTGTCATAGGGAAAATTTCTGCCGCTTGAGCGCTGGTATCGGTAGTGCACCACAGAACTTTCCTGGATTTTAAGTTACCTTAAGTTGATAATTTAAAACGCGAAATCGGTTTCTTTTCACATTAAAATTAAATTAAATGACTTCTATCATTCCCAAGTTTATTTAAATTTCATTTTACTACGGTTTCGTATTTATCTAATACATTAGCGATTGAAGCGAAACTAGTGGCAGAAATTTTCCATGGGCCAAGATCTCCCATAAGAAAACGTTTTCTTTCTAACCTGTAGTAGAATTAACCTAAGACTGATGTAAGGTCTATGGTTCTGTGGCGAGAAAGGTAAGGTCTTGAGACGGAAGGGGAGTAGATCATCCGCCATACTAATACGTGAAAAATAGTTATTGGTTACCATAGTAATGCGTGTAATGTGGCTGTGGGCTGGTTTTGCGTTTTATTTCTGGAAACGTTACAATTGGAGTATCTCGACTGTCGGTTACTGGCAACTTGAAAATTGTCGAAGCTGGAGAATGTTTCGGTTTTAACGTTTCTCGTCATGACGGTATAATTGTTAGGCTATACAACACAAAATGACTGTAGGCTTAGTTTGCGAATGCTAAACAAAGTCTGTCAAAGACGTTTGCTGCAAATATATTTGTTAAGTTTAATATAATTTATACGAGGGTGACTTTGGACAAATGGGATAACTTAAGGACACTTTTATACGATTTTTATTTACCACGATTGTCAACTGTGAGTAAATATTAATTTAATTACACAAGAATATTTATTATTCGGAATTTATAGCAAACAACTTTTTATATTCGGGGCTACCATGTATGCGAAATATAAGTTTTCGTTATGTCGCAAAGTTACCCTCACTTATGGTAATTAAAAATATATATGATACACGGTTTCCAAGCATATTACAATATGGAGGCGTTTTGGGGTTTTGCATTTGGTAATTGGTAACTAAAAAACTTCGGTAGATTACGAAACACAAAACACGAATATACTTAATAGATTATGTGCACAAAATTGGGTCTCGTGGCCATTTTGTTATCAAAAAGTGCCAGTTGTAAAACGGCCATAGACAGCTTGACCTCGGTATATGCGGTCACCGCAGGTAAGAAATCGTCAGAACGATAGCTACTTCTGAGCTAGCCACCACAAGATGTTAAAGCGATGAACACTGACACTTCTTGGTGAGTAGTATGAACCCCAAGGGAAATTGTAGAGAGGCTGGCGGGGACTGAGTCACCCTGCAATCGATCATCGGAAACTCTGACCTGCGCAGTTGTCATGTTCGGAGGATCACCGGCCCACAGGAGGCCAGTTGCTCGTGTTGTCCTCTCCCAGCTTAACTCCTAGGATACTTCCCGTAACGTGAGCACTCGGGGCGCTGCCTACGCTGAGAGCTATGACGTCAGCTAGGATAGAGATTTACCTGTTCAGTTATATTCGGCTGTGCTCTGGTGTTTTAAATGATACCACTTTCTTACGAAAACAATTTTATAAATTCAGAACAGAAGAATTCTGCTGTAGGAATACAACGTAGAAAAAATTTTGAGATGATATTTTCGAGTCATTAGTAATTCTGAAGCTTGATTGAAGAGATTTTGGTCATCAAGGTTTTTAGCGATGGTGAGGGGTGACATGATGTATGTAGCAGCGCCGGAGTGAAGGGGCGGGGGAAACGGGAGATCCCCGAGAAAACCCGCCGACCAGCGGCATCGTCCAACACGATTACCACATGCATTGAGGATATGAAAAAATCCCGTATTCTGTTAGATTTAAGCTTGAATTGCAACAACTGTATGTTCACAGCAAAACTCTTGCTTTGGCCGCCACCAGTCTGTTGTGCAATGATTGGCCGATGCCGTCAGTAAGCGGCTATTCTCAAGAACCTCCTTTCCTGCCGCCGCTTTATTCCAGTGCTGCTCCATACTCACCTCGTATCAGCTGAGAATTTCGCTGTTAAGAGCGCGTGTCAAATAACGTGCTGAATTTTTCGTAATTTCTGCCTGATTCAAAACTTTGCAAATCCGTTTGAAAATATTACAATAGGGACTTATCTGATTACCTTACCGTTTATTTCGCACATTTCATACGAAACTTTAAAACGGAAATTTGAAATAATTAAGGTAATGTAAAAGTTATGGCAATTATCCCACAATATGTTACAGAGACTAAATAACTCCTAGTGTCAATTTATTCTCATTATAAGTAACAAATAGTGAAGTGTAATATTTCTAGACATTGCGGATAGTTCGTCGCATCCTTAGTTTACTATAGGAAACAATTTTTAACACAATATGGGACAGCCTCTTAAATGAGATTGGCGTCCGCTATAAATTTCATACAAGAGATGTATCCAAACTTCCCGCTTATATGACACATATATTACATTTTTGACGTTATCAAATTGTCATATCTCCATTACTTTTATAAATTTTTACCAGTAACCTTCCGGACAAAACAATTTTTTTTTCAGCTGGTGATAACGAAGACCGTAAAAGCAATAGAAGCCGAGCATTGCCGGCTATAAACAATGCCCAAAGCTGTGCCCTTTGCCATGGTCATGCCCAAAACATAATAGATCAATTTTAGTCCTGAATAAAAGCAGATGTTTCATTATCCTATATTGACGGTGCTGATCTCCTTTAGGGGCGCTGCCTACAACCCGCTTAATATGCGTCGCAGTGTGTTCGTAAATATGTTTTTCTTTTTCATTAAATTATTCCGTATGTGCCCATTGTGTCAATGCACCAAAAGAAACTACACTTTCAAACTATGACTGAAAGGTATTTTCTAAACGTCACACACACACATATATATATATATATATATATATATATATATATATATATATATATATATATATATATATATATATATATATATAACATTACGGAGCCCCTAATAAAACATGTTATATCTGAAAAAATGATCAAGGGATTCGTGTGAAACTACTCTAGAAACATGCAATGGACATTGCTTAAAACTTTTCGCCAATAATAAGATGAGGTGACCACTGAAATTGTCAGTCGGGCGACTGATCTCAGATGCTACAGCGCATCGTTTCAATGTCTTCCGGTGGAGGTGATACCACACCAGATGAGCCGTTGGCGTCGCGACTCACTCTCACAAACACACGGCCAGTAGGCGGGCGTCTTAAGGACGTTGGACCCGTAATAATTCAAAATTTTATGTTTGTGCCAAACACTGTTCAACTTTTACACATCAGAACACGTGTTATTTCCCCAAATAAAAAAAATAGGTCTCATAGTTTTAGCATAATCACCTCTCAAAGTCACAAAATGGCAGTTGCGGTGTAGCCAAAATAATAAAAAATAATTAACTTGCAGAAACAAGATAATTCGTATTGATACTTATTGATGTGAGCTACTTGAAGACACTTTTGTAAACACAAAGCGATACATTTTTTTTTTATTTGATGAAAATGAGTAAATATTTGCATTACTTTGACTGTTGGCTACTACTGAAATATTCAAAACTAACTTTTGTCAAACATGTCATAAAATGCATTGATACATTGACTTTCAGATCCTGTAATTTTGAATTCACTTGTTAATTACTTTTTTTTTATTTTGGCTACACCGCAATAGCCATTTTGTGACTTTGATGAGTGTTTATGCAAAAACTATTTGGCCTAATTTTTTTTATTTGGGAAAATGACGTGTTTTCTGATGTGCAAAAGTTGCACAGTGTTTGACACAAATATATAAAAAAAATGAAATTCTACAGGTCCAACGCCCTCTAGGGCGCGATCAACCGCAATTTTCATTGCAATTTTATTATTTTTTATTTGTACCAGATATTCTTTCTTATTTTAGACACAAAATGTGATTAAATTTGGCACTTATGAAATTTTTTATCTCTCACAGTTTTCACGTAATGATTTGTTAGTCATATTTTGTAGGTTTCCGTTTTAACGACTACACTAAAACCAACTGATATAACAAACTCAAAAAAATCACCGTGGATAAAGACATTGCAGGCTACAATGTAATGCTCATAAAAATAAAGAATAACAATTATTTGTATTTTAAAACAAATTATTGTATTTTTTAAATTTTTATTTTCAGTTTCAGCATATTTTTAAATTCAAATAATTTTTATTCTATTTTAGAACTCTGAATAGAAAAAATGTAAAATCGGCGATTACACTAAAAATTCTATTCACTCTGTGCTACAGTATAAACATGGCAATAGAGCTAGTAATGTGTAGTTAGGTCGCAATCAATCGGGCAAATTAAGAATATAAAAAAAAAATAGCCACACTGATTGCGGCGTAATTATAAGTTAACAGCTAAATCGAAATGTCTGAATTGTAGCGGGAGGTAAACTACGTTTGCGGTATAATAAGATATTTGGCATTATTCTTATAAGAGTTTAAAAAAACGCGAAAAATATTAAAATTCAAGATGGCGACTGAAACCGAGCCTTACGGCAGCCGCTTGCCCAGGGCGCCAAACTATGTGCAGAGCTTCGGTCGTTACAACATTATTCGAAAACTGCTCAATGCGCATAAGTGTTCGCTGCTTGGATATAACATTCAATGAACGTTACAAGTGTTCACCACTAATCATTAAATTACGCCTGTCTTAGCGCAGTGTCTATTGAAAAGGGTATAGGCGTGTACAGTACACCTTTGTCGTTAATACCATGTCGTAAAATGAGGGTCTTCACTGAATGCCTCATAGAGTCGAGAAGACTGAAGGCAAGTTCATAGACGTGCGCCTAGCGGCTAGTGGGAGGCGCGATGTGCGTGCTGCATGTGTAGTTCTTGCCGCTTTCGCCATTCTAGGCCACGAACCCTCTGACGACCACCTTAAGGGTGTCCAGCGATAGTCATAATTATATATTTATATGAAATATTGTTCGTTTTGTAGACGATACTTTTGAGTGCAGTTTCCTCTTACGAAACCATTTTATCTGGCGTAGTTTTCTAATAACGGTGCGTCAGAATCAAAATTTGCACGTTCTGCTGCCATGCAAATAGTGAAATCCAGTTGACTTACGTACGTGAAATAACCTACTAAGGGCTACGTAATAAAACAGTTGAAAAAATTCCCGCGGACTGTTTTTTGTATTTAAAAAAAAAATGCGGAATTTACAACTTTTTTGCTGTACTTTTGCGATTTTTTTTTTTAATTCAAAATATTACGTTGTGGGTTTTTTCATGTTTTATTGCATAGCTCATGGATGTAAGTTCAAAGTGAATTATTTTGTTTAAGTAGGTCAGTTGTTATTCGCTATTTGCACGGCAGTGTAACAAGCAACTTTTGACTTTGACACCTCGTTATGAGAAAACTATGAGAGATAAAATTGTTTCGTAAGAGTAAAATGTACTCACAAGTATCGTCTACAAAACTAACAATGTTGAATAAAAATATAAAATTATGATTGTGTTAGACAATTTTTTTTTTTTTTCTGTATTTTCAGTTTTTGAGCCGTAACATTTATTCAAATTGTACTAACAAAATCGAAGCATAGGATATATTCTTTGTAAACAGCTTGACATACATAATAATGGAATATTTAATTAATTTGTCATGCTGAATCATTGCAAGAGAATGATAGGTTAACTTTCAAGAATTCCCTTGAAAATGATTCTGCATGACCAAAATCCCAAGACTTTATCAAGAGAAAAGAAGGGAAAGGGGGTTATATTCCTTGTTTAGGTACTCGGGCGCGTTTGTGGCAGGCGGTGTCCTCTGGTCACAAATAAAAAACTGTTCTGTAGTGGGCACAAAATATTTTGCCAGTACAGTCACAACTTTTTTTTTTTTTTTTTTACAATCTATTAGTGGTCACTACAAAAGCTTACTAGGGAGTGGCAAAACAGTTTTTGTGGTCACGTCAAAAAAAATTGTGGAGGTCCAAAATTACACAATATTCAGCAGCAGCCACAAAGATTTTTTTCTCAGTGGACGTGTCATGGCAACAGCTGCCACTCGCTGTTGTCGCCATGGTATTGAGCAGTCTGTAGAGGTTAGGAGCAAGAAGCATATAAAGGGCATAGTTGGCACTCCCAGGTGAAGCCTCGCGTCTTATTTTCTGGGCTGGTTTTGCCTCGCTAACGATGAAATGTTGCCAACCACGCAACTTGAAAGTCGTACAAGAAATCACCTGCTTAATTTATTATTTACTTTTTGAAGCGTTAACATAAAATGCCTAGAAAACACTAAATTATACTTTCTTCTGTGTATATAATTGCTTATTTCCTTTAGTTTTGACTATTTTCAGTAAACTGAATTTTCAAAAGAATTTTGTTTTGTCCCTACAAATTACTGCCGTTAACAAGCGTCATGTTGCCGTCTTAAAAATTTTATAATGCATGATTTGAACATTTTTGGGATATGTTCGTGTATATAAAAGTATGTTTCCGTAATTTATTTGCACGCATCAAAAGTGGCATGAGTTTGTAAAATAATTTTGTGAGAAATGCTTCGGTTAAGGTATTCGCAGCAAGGCACTCAACATTTTATTACACACATATTCGTAATGTAAATTCAATACTGCACACATAAAAAGCGACCAGTGACACACTTAATATTTAGAGCACTAAAAACCTCGCCTTCAGATATCATATTTTAAGGCAATTACAACCTAGAAAACACAACATGTCACACAACCGACACGTTGTAACGGACAAATATAACATAATTAAAACGACCAGGCTGACAAACACAAGGAGCAAAATATTTTATCGTATTAAATTACGGAAACTGTTTGCTATCTTATAATACGTATAATTTAGTCTCATTGTACAACTGACACAATCGTACACGTGAATTGTGAAAAGATTGCCGGGAAAATGTTTGCAATCCAATTTTGTCGTATTTTTCGGAGCCATCACAATGTTGGTAACAAGCAATCGTTAGAGCTCAATAAGGAGGTCGTAGGCCCTATCTAGTCTCAGACCCCAGGTTAGGAGTAGCCTGGCACAGTGGGACGGTACGTGGTGACGTCACTGCTGGTTACCTTGGCGACAGGGAATAACACCATCCCCCACCACAACTGAACTCTCATTTACCTCGGCACTGGAGTCAGCTGATTGCCCCTAGCAAGGCGATTTCCTTTCACTCCTGATGGCTCCGTCCCTGCCCGGGGACCGATTAAATATCGCTTTTCATGGGTGCAACGCAACATTTTGCACCTCCTTTGCGTCTGGTTCCGCTGCATTGGAATTAAATACTCAACGTACATTCAATAGAAGAACCGTTTAAGGCCATGATCTTTCATTTATTTCAATCAATTGCAAATAACTCGAAACATTTTTAAACCAAATGCTTTGAAAAATTTAGAGACTGTGTGCAGTCATACGATACGCTATTTTTCCAGAGCGTTTTTTTAAAACTAATGTACCGTTTGCTAGCAAAAAAAAAATACATTTTGCTTCATTTTGGCTTATTTTGACAACAAAATATGTAATACTAGAGGGGCAAAAATCTAAAAATCCATGTGGTTTATTGCAGCAGAAAAATTCAGATACAAACGATGATAAATGAGTTAAATCTGTAAGAATATTTTGATATATGTATTAATTTGCGTTTAAAAAAATATTTTTTCGCAAATTAAAAAGCGAGACCTTAAGGAGCCTCCCTAGGTAGGCTGTGTTTGTGTTTGTGAGGCAGAAACGGTAAGAGTGCAATTAACCGACGTATGTAATAGATTATCGCCTCTCCGTGCAAGCCCCTCAGATGGCGTGCAGTGCTTCACTATTATCTTTTTACCTGTGGGACTTTAAGCGGTGGTCACATTATTTTATTTAAGGGTAGCGTAGTTCAAGGTCTAGCGCTTGTTTATATAGTTTTGTTTTTCGAATACACTTAAAATATTTCAAGATACGGCAGTCTGAAAAAAACCTTTTTTTTTTTGGAATTTTTGAGGGGCCAGAAAATAATGTTTCTAATGAACATGCCGAAATTTTTAAAACTATAGCCACATAGTTTGAAGTGTGTGTTCTTTTCGTAGATATACATATAAAATGTGCGTTAAATAGTTTCGTCAAAAAGAGAATAGTCATAACTCGCTGCAACGCGTTTGAAGAGCAGGTATTGTCCGTGGCAGAAACGAGCGGCCCTGGGCATAGGAGAGATGGATCTGGACTGTCGTTGGAGAATTCCTGGAGAAACTGGTTTAAGTAACATTCGTATATTAATACCTAGACAGTGAAGTAGTCATACGTGAGAACATAAACACTGTGTTACAACCATATGGGCGTGGTATACAGCAATTTTCACCACCATGTTTTTATTTTTTATTTGTATAAGATATTTTTTTTTATTTTAAATACAAAATGTGACTAAATTTGGCTCATGGAATTTTTTTTATATCTCATAGTTTTCTCTTAATGGCTTGTTAAATTTAAAATGTGCATGTTTCCGTTTTAGGGCCTGCACCGACGAACCAAACTGAAAAAATTCACAGTGTATAAAGACGTCGCAGGCTACAATGCCACGTACATGAAAACAAAGAATAAAACTGTTTTGTATTTAAATAAAAATGCTGAAATTTATAATAAAAATTTAAGAAATTAAATTTTTTAAAATACTAAAACATTTTATTTCGCGGATTAACGTAACTGATTTTGTAACCTACAACATCGTTATTTACAGTGATTTTTTTTTTTTTTTCAGTTTGGTAAGTTGGTTTCTGTGTCGTCCTTATAACGGAAACATACAAATTTTGTCTTAAACGTGCCATTACGCAAAAACCATGCGAGATAAAAACATTTTTATAAGAGAACAATTTTGTCATATTGTGTCTAAAACAAGAAAAAAATAACTGGTACAAATATAAAAAATAAAAAACCTTGGTTATGAAAATTGCTGTAGATAAATAAACTCTGAATACATCATTGATTTCTATGTTTTTTTTTTCGAAGCCAATGTGGATTAAATAGGCTACTCAATGACATAGCAGGTGGTGATATTTAATCGGGGTCCTGGTCTTGTTCTTAACTCATACTCAGTGCATTGTGCGAGTGAATGCTACTGTAGGCAGTGGTGCTCTTTCGAAGACAGTTGTCAAGAACAACAAATAATATCTAACATCGTGGCGTCAGGAGTTGAAGAACGGCGGAATTTGTACGCTGTGTTCATTACGTACGCGGTTTTATTAATATTATACTCCTTAACAATATAACGTGAGAATATTTCGGCAGTTCTAAGAGTGTTTGCTGAATATCTTATGTTTATGCACATTGATACATTGCGGTAGAAGTTTACGGTTGCTAGGTACCAATAAAAACATGTCCGTATATGATGTTTTTCTTTAGAAATTGGCGTGTTCTCGACTGACTGGGCCAATGAGAACTCTTGGTACACTGCTAATGGTTAGCTGTGTTTCGTGTTCAAACAACTACACAACAATTCACCAATCTAACAAGGTGCAGGATGCTACACTGTCTTGCGAAATACGGTAGTACGAAATATTCTTACGATTTTTTTACGGTTTCTGCTTATGTCCATCGCACCGTTAGTCATTTACAGTATAAACTGTGAAATATACACACACATTTCACTTTAGAACTAAACAAAAGGTCTACTGACACTGCGTGAAACATACATAACACACAAAAAGTAAAGAGTCCTCAGAACTGAAGTTATACGAAACAAAATATAACAAGTGCTGAAAAGACATTGGCTTAAAGAAAATAGAAAGTACCCATGGACGTAACCTACTAATGCGTACATTTTTGGCCTCAAAGATGTTTACTCTTAGAACAATAACATATATACGCCACGCGTAGAGATAGTGGAACGTAACGAGAATATTTTCTGCCAGCGTAGGATTTTTCTCCAAAAAAGTGTAGGTTCGTAAGACTAGTATGATTCGATGGTGATTATTCTCTGTCCACTCTAAGGTTGCAGCAAAAAAAAAATTGTTAACGAAATAAACAAAAGCAATTTAATTAATCTTGATGCCTCACATTGTGATTGTGCCGTAGCACAATTACCTTGTATTTTTCAATGTTTCGAACGAAATTTATGCTGTGCAAATGTTTTATTATCATTCACTGGAATGAATTAGCTGCAACCTTAGAATGGGGATATAGTATAAGTTTATGGCACGGTCTAGCTGTTTACACACGAATTACAGGTGTCCAGTCGTAGCTAACTAGAATTATTATTGGCCCAGCCGAATATACTTGCCAGTAACAAAAGTATAGCATCAGAAATGAATACGTTTCTTTGAAGCCTAGCAAAAAGTCAGCTTTCCCCAACGATTAATGATCGTCCTTACCTACCGTGCTGAGATTAAATGCACTTAACAAGTAATATAAGTATAAGTAATGTTCAGTTGTATTTATCCAAATTGTCCTATACAAAAAGGCGATGACTGTGTGTGTTATTTGTAGTGATAGTCCTATATTGTTAAAAATAATTATGGTCGCTATGATAATTCACTAGGTGATCGGCATAAATAATTGAGTCGATATGGCTTTGAAATACAGAAGAATATGGTCGTTATTGGATATGAGCGGCATATTGCATTCGTAGGTGAGCACAAGACACACACGAGCACCGTCTCGAGTATGTATGATGTAAATAATACTGCACACATGCATGCACTGTAAAAAGTGGTTTTGTAAATTTACCACAAGTGCGTATAGGAGCACTAAGAAAGTAGGCATGGTATTATTGTTTCCCAGACATCCATGGTAGCACTGCAAAACTTTTTTTTTAACAGTCAAATGCATACTGAAGATACCAGGCTTGTATTGTAACAACTGAAATAGTTTGCGTATTTACAAGGCGGAAGTATGGTAACTGTCCCATACGGCGTTTGGGTTAATTACTTCTTAAACATTTCAGGACTTTTTTTACAGTGTGGAATGGACTCGGCGAGGTGATCAATAATAATGTAATCCAAGTGTGCTCAAGTTCGAGCTTAAGGCTCAGCTTTCAGTCGCCATATTTGATTATATTCTTCGCTTTTATGAAATTCTGAGAAGAAAAATATTTGAAAATTGCGACTGTACTGTAAACGATACAGTGCAAGAATGGCAATTGAACTTTCAGCGTGTATTAGCCCACACACAGGCCAACAGTTTTCTATAATATTCTTAATTTGTTTGAGTGATGCAACCTAAGTGAACGTTAAAAGTTCAACTGCCGTGCCTGTACTGTGGCACGAGGTAAACAGAATTTGCCGTAAAACAGCTAATTACACATTTTTATTCTCAGAATTTCATAAAAGCAAAACATAAAACGATCCAATATGGCGGCTAAAATCCAGCTTTCAAGTCTGGAGAGCGAGGCTTAGGCTGTGTCCGAATTCAAGTATGCATTTTCGTAGCTGTACTTTATTTGTCCTTTCCTCAGTACTTGACGAATTCGGACAAAATATTATTTTCTGCTGAGAAATTTAAATAGGTATTTATGGCCAGTATCGAGCCAGCTGTTGAATGAGAACAAACATTTTCGCGCTAAAATTTAAAAAAAATGTTTTGGCTATTGAAGTAATATTTTGACATAGGTAATCCTCAGAGGCTAACCAAAGACACAATGCACAAATAAATAACTGCAGTCTAACGTGCAAGGAAAACTGTGATAGGATATACTTACAAACAATGCAGTAATCAGAAATTACAGTGCAAGTAGGTATATTCATGACCTACAAACTGAATTTCAACTTTTCAAAATGGCGACCACATCAGAGATACGAGAACGGGAAAAGGATACAGACGTACATATATTCGTTTCCTTGTGCATCCTTGAGCAGTTGCATCCTTTACTTCCAATTCGGACAGTCCTTGTGATATCATTTCCGGGGACAAGTACGCTTAAGTAAGTACTTCAGACGAATTCGGACACGGTCTTAGCTCAATTCCTTCCTCGTCCTGTATGTCGTATCGACGTACAATTTATTATGAACATTTAACGGCAAATAACAGCGGTGTTATCATATTCCGCTGCCATAGTTTTTTCGCTGAATCCTGAGAATTTAATCCCGTAAAAAATTGTGATTTTGTTTGCTGAATTTGTTTTTTTTTTTTTTTTTGTTATACTTACTGTTCCTATTTTTTAATACGATGTATGTATTAATTGTTGATTTGTTATAATTTGGTATGATTGTAATTATCATTTGAATTCCGATATACTGAAATTAGGATTGACAATCCGTACATCTTGAGGGATACAGAAGTATTTATGGACGTTATGTAAATTATGTACTGTTAATTTGAAGAATTATTTTACCACTTAGGAATGATGCGTAGTAGAATAATATAATTTTATTATAATTTTCAGTCATTCATCTATGCTTATTGTCCTCATTTACTGTGTAGACTTACATATAACAATTTTTTGAATTATAATAACGAAACATTATGTGCCCACTTAGCTTATATCGTCATCTAAATATAATAGTGTAAAATCGCATATTAAGAATAAGAACATTTTTTAAAATTACGTATGTGTGTGACTTTGAGTAAAGTAATTTCGAAGTATAGTTATAACCACAGCCGTGGTTATAACTTATTCTTTTGATTTCAGAGAAGTAGCTTAAGGTGGGGAATTCTACACACAAATGCCTTATTATAAAAATCACTGATTTGAATTAAATTTAGAATTATTTCACCAAACCAGCCTAAAATATCTTTGTAGTTAACTATAAAAAACAACATTTCCAAAACAACGCCTGCGTATTTTGTCATAAAAATTGATTGGGCTTAAATTATAGTTAAAAAGAATTTTAAAAATGGCTGAACGTAATTAAATCAAAACACCCTGTAATTAGCTTTTACCAAAGTTGGGGAAACTGCCCAGACAATAGGAAACGCGATATAAAAGTTGGCAGTTCGTTATCGATTTCATTAACCCTAGAGTGTATATACATGGCGTAATTATATATCCGCGTGATGAAACAAAGTTGGAGTGCAAAAATTAATTAACTGCAGTCCAATACTAGATGATTGCTGCTCCATACCGTTCATGTAATTTACTCATTGGTAGGATGATGCAAATTCCACCGGAAGTCATAAAGCTGTCGAGGGGAGAAGCTGTAACTCAGAGGCAAATTCCACACGTTGTTTTGATGGAATGCATAGATTCAGGTGCTCACGAAAAAAAAAAAAAATTTATTCTCGGAATTGCCTATAGTCCTATCGTTCCGCAGATTCCTGTGAAATCTTAATAGTAGGCTAATCGACGATCTCTGCGGAATAGAAACATGTTGCGGAATACTAACATGTTGTCTAGTAAATGTTCTATGACATTCAACGGTCGTGCATGTTGGATTCGCCCGGAAGTACTAGGTGTACTTATTATGACTAAAGATGATGGTATATAGCGAAAATGTTTTATGCCAACATACCCTTGAAAAACGCCATATTTAATTGCAACACACATTATTGGATGATGTACGTCTGACACAATGCAGTTGCCAGCAGACCAATAACAGGCCTCAAATATTACAACAGCGGGATTCTTATTGGATCAGTCAAATAGAGCAACATCTCATGTACTAGCTAAAGCAAGGCATATTCTAGTAAGCTGAACGTGCGTTGAAACCCAGCAAACAGTCAAGTTTTAAGTTAGATCTCCGTGGCTATTCCGTTCAGGTATTTTATTAGTGAATGAAAGTCTAATGTAAGGTAGACTAAATGCACGGAGTAGGTTCATATTGTATAAGGTGGTCAGAACTCTCATAAATAGCACTCCACAGGATTGGATATCGTATTAGGTTTCTGAAGGAGCTCTTTTTTTGCTCGTAGAAGATAACGTAAGTAATGGACAAGTCGGCTGTGGTCGTGCAGTAAAATAAAACATTTCAACTTGCTGTTCGATTTGAAGAGAGCCTGTGACTTTCATACATTCCCGCCCAGTGTAAGAAGGTCGTTACACTATTGTCATGCTTCGTTCTCTGATCTTTACTTCCATTCAAACCCTGACGATATTTAGTAACGTTGTGTGGCATGTAAAGTACATAGTATTCCTCTATAAAATTTAACACGTGGTCAGTACCCGTGAAACATTAGTGACTATAATTTAAGACAGTTTTCAGGTGCTAGCTGGGAGGATCAATATTACATTTATTGAGAATTAAGACATTAGAACATTAATATTCACTGATATATTTTAAGGGTAAATTAAATATCAGTGAAATTGTAAGTAAGCACAAGAATATGACCTTACGCCATCATAGCACTGATTTCTAGCATAAAAAGTAATCACAGGAAACTAGACAAGAGTAGCTGTAGTCAGTGAAAATAAACATGATAATAACAATTCCCCCAAGTAGTCATGACAGATTGCCAACACACACACATTACAAAATAAAAACAAACAGAACGAAAATTGAAACAAAACCATGAAATAAAACTTGAAAACCTAGGACAATATAAAATTGCAGTTTTGCTATGTGGTAGTACATATTTGCATAACAAAATCTGATAAACTTAAATATTTAAAATTTGTCAGAATTCAAATATAAGCCCTTCAGTAATGCCAATGGATCTAAATGTATTTACCTTGTATTATTATACAGAGGTTAGATATGCAAATACTGTCGACTAACTATTTACATAATTGCAGAGTATAAATCCTAAATGGGCTTAATGCAAAAATAGAACAAACTGAGTTTATTTCGTCAAAATTAACATTGTGCCTGTACCAACGTCATGCTGTTAGAGCTAAGTTCGAATGATTTTCCTACTAATTTTTTTTTGCGCGTCGAAAGATTGTACCTTCCACACGTCACCAAGTTCTTACAACGCTGTTACTTCTCAGCAATCCGAAAACATCTCTTTGACACTTTCCTCTCTACAATTAATGGTGCGACTGAAATTATAAACTTAAAAAAATTGGTTGGACAGTACCACAATCCTTGCAATATTTTCGAAGAGAATTATGAAAAATAGAACTGACAAATACTAAACTTAATATTTTGTCTCTTTAAACGCCCAGAATTACACTGTAAAATAATGTTAGTTTTTTAAATAGCCCAACAATATGCCTACAAAAATAACACAATTTTGTAACGCGTCAATAAAGTCTATAAACAATATCAACGATTCAGTTTGAAATTTCTGTTAAACTAAATAAACGCTAGTAGCTAAATTTGGGATTCTCATTTTACCGTCTAGAAAAGTTTAGGTAAATCAAATTAAAATATCTCCCTTGAAAAGAAAATGACCTTTATGACTCGTCTAAAAGACTTAATTAAAACTTTTTTACACCACCACCAGCGACTCGCCGTATGTAGACTCCGAGTCTCGAGTCTCATTAAGGGCGTTCTAGTGTTCATTAAAACCGTCACATTAGTAATATAACCTTTAATAGTTTTATGTGACAAAGGCATGTCTTAATAACACTCCAGACATACTATAAAGTCGGTGTGTGGTAAGCCGCTCTCAGATATCTGTTTGTCTCCCATAGGCGTTGAAAGAGCAGGGTCACGCTACTATCAGCTCTTATCGCGCAACTTACACCTTGCCACTGCAGCTAGTTGCGTTGTAGTAAAGGATGTTCACTTGTTACTGCCAACATACACCACGAGTCGACAATATACATAGCTATTACCTTGGTATCATTGTAATCGGGAGGAATTCGCTGTTCGCTAAAAACAAAGTATTTAAGCGGCATGAAGTTGTTTTTGTTTTTTAATGTACCAAAAATGTCGTTAATTTTCGGTATACAATAATATTTTTAAGTAATTTTTAAATACAGAAATATTTATTATGTTTTCGTGACTTATGTCAAGTAGTCCGTGACATATAATTTGGGTGTAAATTATTTGTTTTCAGCAAGTCCGTTGGTTTATGTTGGGTGTATGCTACCGCAACATAAAAAATAATTACAACAAACAGACAAAAGAAAAACGAACGAGAAAATAGCTGGGTGTAGACGACACAGCAGAAACAGGCACCTTGAGGAAAACGAAGGAATACAAATAACACAATAACTGCGGACAGTAAAACAATGAGAATACCGACGAATACAATTGTTTGTAACTTGCCCCCAATTGCAAGAATCGTTCAAAAATAACAGGAACACGTAGTCGCTAGTAACGTCTACAAAACGAACATTATTTCGTAGAAGTACCTACTATAAAATTTTGAATTTTAAACTTTAACAGCCGTAGCATACTCTTACATACCTCTTCACGAGCAGCAAATAAATGGCAGCATGACTGCAGTGTTGCCAGACCAACAGTCCCTAAATCCACAGACACCACAGCTGAATTCCACACAATTCCCCTCGCAGTGAAAAACTCTACAAAAAACGAACTCGTTATTATTTTAGATACGTACCACGCTGCCAACTTGACAAAGCGAGCTCACACTAATACTCAGCGGTAAGTAAATCGTCAAGGAAAAATATCTTGTTAAGCTTTCAATTAAATTTTCAGTTATAGTTCGTAAATGTTCCCACACATGTTACTACACGTATTAATGATAAAGTAATATAAAAATTCCTTTTTATTATCAAATTGAGCATTCCATGCTAATTCCACACAGACATACGTTCCACGCGAAATTCCGCAAGCTACTTGAAGTTCCACACATTTTGGCAACACTAAGCTTGAGGTACTGAAATTTACTTCTGTAACGGTCTTACCCGCATATCACTTTGATAATACTCTAGTGGCAATATCCCGACGTTAGGCTGGCACCTAGATATAAAAGTAATCGATTTGGCTACGTCCGGCCCCTTCAAACTGCCACCATTAATCTTCCATCCTTTCAACCAGGCCAGTGGCCTATCAGATTTCACCAAGGAAGGAAAAAACAAATTAACCTTCAAGAAATAGTAACTGCAAAACTTCTATCAAAACTCCAAACTTAACGAAAACGTAAACAATACTGGCCTACAAAATACAACCAAAATATACAACAAAATAAAATAATTACATAACAGATTGATGTTTGGTATACATACTGACAGCGGGTTCATAAAAAACAATAATTACACTGTAAGAGAATTATTATAAAAATTTAACCCCACGGTTATAAAAATATAGAATGTAATCGCTTTAATATTAGTTTCGTATTTCCCGAAAATACTTATGCAGTTTACCATAACGTACTGTATATTTGACTTGTTACAGCTAAGGCAGGAAAGCGTAACTGAACAAAAGAAAAACTACACGAAAAGCTTGACGACACAACGGTTTGCCACAAAAACACGACTAAGCTACGTAATGATGACTACAAAGAAGATCACTGTTCTTATGCCGAGACGTTTGTAACTTTTTTTTCACTTTTATCTACCTTGAGAGGGCGTGGTACATAATTCAACGCTAAAAGCATTAATCTATAACTGTATGTTTCTTTAAGCCAATTTGCGAAAATTAAACAATAGCAATCCTAGACAATAGTTTTAGCCAACGTTTTAAACAAAATTGTTTCCAGTGTTACGCACTTGTGAGGCACAATCTCTTGACGCCGGAACCTCATGAATTTAACTGCGGTGCAAGAGATCACGCGTAACGAATGAGCAATTCTGGATAAATATTTACTCATGAAGTTGGCAAATACCATTATCTAGGATTGTCATTGAGTATTTTATCCGTATTGGGTTCGAAAATAGCGTAGAAATCAATTGATGTTTTCAGTGTTTATTTATCTACATCTATCTTAAGACGGGAACAGTTGCACCAAAGCTATAAACCTAAGTCGTCACCATTGTACTTTAATCACGTGTATGTGACGTCATAGTATATTGTGTCGCCCAGTATTATGTGGGACCTTTTTGTCTTCGTGTCAGTGATTGTATTTTCTGTCTTAGTTGTGTTGTTCTAAGGTTGTCCAGTTTTCGTTTTTGTTTAGTTAGGTTGTTGTTTCTGAATTTTTGCTGGCATAATCCCTTGTGGGACCTGTCAGGGCCTGTATATTTTATGTACTCCCGGATTTTTTTACGTGCTTACTTTCTTGTCTCACTTTGGGTTTTCTGTGACAATATGTTTGAATTATTTACGTTGACTAATTATTTGCTTATTCATAATCTTTTTTCAGATAACCTTCTGAACAACAGTAAGTGTTGTCACCGAATTCATCGGAATTTTTACTCTTTTCTAGCAAGTTATTCCTAATCAGTACTCAACTTTCTTTTGTTTAATCAAGTCGGATTCAGAGAATGTACCCTTCTATATCCACATTACAGTCAGACTATTATGATAATTAGAGCAAATCTGGCGCCTGACTACTACAGAGTACTCGAGATATTTCAGTCCGGTATTGGTGAGGTTGGCAGCTTTGCTAAGCTGAGTTGCATACTTCAGGATTTCCTCAGTGCTTGTACTAACGCTGAATTAGCAGCGAGGGATGAAAGAAGTATTATTTTGGTTTACTATACTCAAGATAACCTTGCAGATATTAGAATTGACTGGAACTGTTCAAGAAATCACTCGGATATTTACTCCACTTATTAAACAACCGGTCAAGAATTCAGAATAACAATGTCGAAAATCATCATCATTATTTGTGACGTCACACGAGACAAATGTTTGTTTTGAAAGTTTAGCATTGAAATATAAATGTAGGTATTAGTTACCAGTTGACATAATTCATTCTTTTTGCATTGCCCATCTTTGAATTTCAAATATATTGTACTATTCAAACGAGAATAAAAAAAGTTTGCCTTCAGATTACGTAACCTCGTCGCTACTTACACACAAATACTCCGAGTATGCTGTAATTTTATCTGTTAGGCTAAGTTCATAACTTCTATGATTTTACGTATTTTGAAAAACGATAGAATCTATCCAATTTTCCCTAGGGATGTAAAATTAGATCATTGTTCAACGTGTGCCGAGAATATATCTGTTTGGAATCATCATCGTCGTGTGACGACCCACTAATGGTGTCCATTAAACAAATTAACTCCAATAAAGTTTTGAAAATCCCATCCAATCATGACTCTTTAAATTCGCAAATGATATATTTTCAAGAACGTGACTCCTACAGATCTTGAATTTGTTAAATTCCTTGCTTAAGTTTTAAAAACTGAAAACATGGCGTAAAAATTCTTCCAATCGAAGTATTACTTTATAGTTTCACCTTCGTAATGTCTTTGGATAATAACTTTGATATAACTCTGCAGTATAGTAAAGTTGTTAGATTTCAACCATAGGAAAGAGTGTTATGAAGAACTTTCTCCGAAACCTCGGTAAGTAATTCATGATACATAATTTAAGGGCTTCTGATTGGTGTCACTTTGGGATGTTTTGAGCACTTTAGTCATACAGAAACAGTTTGGATAGGAAGGATCCATGAGTAATTTTTGTCAACCCTTAACAGAAAGTTATGCGTAGTGGACAACAAAATATTTTAGTGGTTATCATCATTGACAATAACAAAATCAAGTAATTTAAAAGTGAGAGGTTTAAATGAACATTTAGATGACCATACATAAATAACTTTGAAATATTGGCCCGAATAATGGCACAAACTTGTATTTCAGTCTTTCTCCTTACTACCTTAAAACGTGTTCCGCTCAAAATAGTAACAGTGTGACATTTTATTTAAACACAAGCATCAGGGCCATGATAAGAGTAAACGGCTTATTTATACCAAGTTTACTCGAGTGGGGTAAATAAATGTACGTAGACTACATTAAATTTAGGAACACTTTGTCTCAAGTCCATAGTTAAACCGTTAATAGCAGCGGCAATGTTCATAAGTGGGTATGCAACCACAACAACTAGGCTACAGGCAATTACACTTTACACATTTGTGAGGAAAGCGAGAGGACAGAGTGTCTGTTTAAAGTGTCTGCCTCTGTTGACCGCACAGAGTGAAGCGCTGAAGAACGCCAAGTAAACAAAGATGCATACTATCTCCATTACAATGTCGCTGCCGTTTGCAGGTTAACTATGGACGCTATATTTGTTTCTTGGATATATGTACATGCTACATTTTTAATTATCTAATTCACTCTGTTAATTTATATATATATATATTTTTTTTCAGTTTGTTTGCTCTTTGCGGGCTTGCGTAGTTTTATTTTATATAAGTTGCTTCAGATGTACCTTTTTCTTTTCACTAAGTGTGTCAAGGTTAATTAATTTTAAAAGATAAGGAAAGTACTTTACTAATGAACTCATTTTCCTTCGACTTCTGACCTTTGAAGGGTGAAAAAGAAATGGAAAGGAGGACTCCATTTTACGTTCTGTTATTTCCTTGCCTCAGTTTCTTCTCTGTCTCATTCCCCAGATGAGACTGGTTTGTCGCGGCTCCCTCTTTTATCACGCAAGGTTACTCGCGCGGTTTTCAAACGTTAAGTCTGAATGCAAGCAGGCGTAAATGTACGTAAATTTATCCGCCGACATTTGATCGAACACAGTAGCGCCTGGCTTCCGCGAGTAACGTTTCTTGAAACTGCTGCAGATGACAGCAAAACAACCAATACTTTTGCTTTACTAGCAGCAGTTTTGCCAACATCTCCATATCTACGTATCTTAGCCTTGCCCAATTTTTTTTCATGCACTATTACATTTTACTGTTGTGCCAATGCTTTATTTGTTTTTATTTTACTCCTCCCCCCCCCCAACCACTCTTTCATCCCGATGATATCATGCGAGACTAATTCGAATATTTTACGATTTTTATACGGGTTTTCTTGAATTCGGAAAACAAATATTTATTTAGACGCAAGAGCTGCAGTGATGAAAGTGATACAATAATTACCAGTTATTTTTCTTTATAAGTAACGAATACTGTCAAGTTTTTGTTACAGGCAGTAAAACATACTAATTTACAGCAGAATACACATTTTCTGAGAAATAGGAGAAGTATTAACAAAGGATAAACAACCATCGAGATGAACTAATGAAATGCAAAATACTTAACAAGAGAACGTTACTGCGCAAGGCGAACTTCTTTATGAACTAATGGAATGTTAAATTTGTGTCGAGTAAAGTAAATACTGACAGAAAGTAATAAAATGGGGAAATAACTATTTATAGAAATAACTCGGATGGCAGCAGCAAGTATCGAGCAAAGTGCACATTTAAATCGTAGCACGCTTGAGTTTAAATATTTTAATAACTCGCTGAAAACATTCTGGCAAACAATTTAGTCGGTACAACATAAGTCCAGTAAAATAATACCGTATGTTCGTTTTTAATAACATGCAGTATTTAGACTGACTTGACAGACTCGCTTAGTTCTTGTGAGCAGAATAATGTGTCACCCTGGTAAACATTTTCTCACAAATTTGGCAAATATTTGTTGTCCTTAAATTTCAATTTGTCTGGTGTTTAACCTGTACAGTACAGGAAAAGTTTACAGTGGTGGTTTAAATGCTACTTCGCATTACGTCACAATTTTGGTGCGCGCTGACCCCAGACAGTGATAGGGACGCAGCATTAATTTTCATTTACAGTTAAATGTCAAACACACAAAATGTAGAAATCACAAAGGAAAAAGTGCTGTGTTTCTTGACGTTTGTAGATTACTGAACGTATGCAGTTGCAGGCGACCTGCGAGGAGGCATACCACCACTTTCAACCTATCAAATAGATCGTTACGTTGGATTTAAAAAAAAAATAACAGCCTGGAGAAGTGGACGGAAAATATGAAGCTGAAATGGTAGAAACTTAATGGAATGTCAATCAAAATAGTGCCTTAGTCCAGAAAGTAAATGTCGCATTAGGAGTATAGTATAAACTATCAAAACCAAAGAAAAGTGCCTACTTTTTCGAGGATGGGATTGGTCGTTATCATACCATATCACGCACGCTACTGTTGCGTATTTTTACTGCATCAATATTCACTGAATTACGCAGCCAAGCGCAGACCAGCACTTACTTCTCAGCACTCCCGAAAACGTATTTTTACGAAAGGTGATTCAACACCGGATACAGTCAAAATGTAGCGATATTTTGTGGTTGATCGAAACTCCGAAGATTTCCGTGTGTGATTTCTGTCTGTGGTTGATTATTCTGTTGCAAAATTTTAAATTTTCAGCGTTTTTCAATGATTATAAAGCAGTCACTTGTGACGAAAGAGTGAAATGTCACATAGATATTTTGTGTAAGTTAATGGGCAAATCTACTTACGATTAAGTTTTTTTTTTTTCCCAGAAATTTATGCACGCGTTACAACGTTGTGTCCTATTTACATGATTACGTGAAAATGGTTGATAATAAAAATTGGAAAGTCAACGTAAAATGAAGCGAGTCGACTAAGCATTCTGTCTTGACGGAGTAACAGGCTAAAGTGAAGGTAAGGTTATGTACACATACATACGCCCAGACGTATAATCCTTGAATTGCTAGGGACTCTGAATTTTCATGAAATGATTTTTGAATCAGCTTGTTTGATTGCCTTTACGTCCACGTCTGCAACTCTACTTAACGGTTACTGGCTGCATGTCTTAGTAGTGCAGAGGCGTGGCTTATTTGACTGTGCCAATCAGAATACGATTACCGAGACACCACCCGTCTGTGATTTGCAGGTAGAACCCGAAGACGCGAGAGAACTAAAACAGCCAATCACAGACTATGAATAAGAACTGCTATGTGTACGTAATGCATTGAAACAGTTGGTGCAAAAAATCTTTTCTTGAAATTCGGGGTACCTACGCAAGCATTTGTAATTTTTCTTTTTATTTCCATAGTTCTGTCTATGCAAAACACTTATTTCCGAATCCCCCTCAAGTATTTCTCAAGCCAAGAAAAAAGGAAAAAAACACATTTACGGCTAGCGTTGTTGTAGCGTTATGACGACGAGGAGGAGAAGGTCATATGGGACGAAGAGAATGACGGACACAGACAACTTGCCCTATATATCCCTTTCTACAAGTAACTGGCGAAAAATCCACTTGGGCAGAGTTTCTAGAGTTTTTGAGCTCCACTACCATAGGGGTGACTTCCAGTCGCTCGTCCCGTCCTCTTCTATCTTTTCCATATTTCGCCGCCGTCACTCTGCCTCCGTGTCGGCCTGTGGAACTAATTATGGAAATGTGGCTGGCTGCAAGTTTTGGAGAGCTGGCGAAATGTGCCAAGTCTTGGGCGAAGTCGCCCCGCTGCGAATGGCTCTCCGCGAGAGATGGAATATTTCACCAGCAAAGTGGAACTGCTGAGTGCGCGCCACAATCCAACAACTTCCAGGGCCGAGCGATTCCCGCAGGGGCACAACTGCCGAGACATGCTTGCCAACATGAACCAAGATAAAGGGAAGGGGTTAACGGGTCGTGACCCTCTTTCCCCCTCTTGCACCCTCGACCCTTCCCTCCTCCACTTTCGCCATCCTAACAATGAATTACGGCGCATAATAGACTGCAGTTTGCATTCATTACACACTCTTGAGGATACATCTTATGTAATCGATTTGAAGTATGAATTATTCATTTGAACGAAGCGACATTCACCAACTTTATGTTTCGGAATTGCCTAAAATTGTTTAAAGGCTATATAGACTATATGTGTTTCGTGTCAGGTTATTTCGCCTCACGAATATTTTCCCCTCGTTGTGGAACAGAGCCAGTTGTTACATTTACGGCGTTTACGTTACTTACACTGGATTTCAGCCTAGTTAAAACAAAAATTTATTTAAGAAATAAAATTCATTAATGTTATTGTTTAGGTCCGACCGCTCAACTCAGTGGATAGTGTTACTGACTGGTGGGCCAAGGGTCACGGGTTCGTTTCCCGGTTGAGTGGGAAATATTAGTTACCTCCATGGGTTCACGACTGGGTGTTGAGATGTCCCCTCACCAACATATTGCGGCAGGCAATGGCGAACCACTCCCCTAGTCGTGCTTCAGTTGTTACCTTTGAGGTCCCTCGGGCTGAGCACTCAATGAGTTAGTGTTTAAGCACAGCAACTTAAATTTGAAGCTATACAGTACAATAATTTTACAGTACAGAACTAGATTATGTTGATAACACGTAATAAGGTAGATGTAGGTATACTGTAGTATGAAACCAAAGAAATTAGTATTCCTTGAGCAAAATTTTAGAACTTTTGTATTGAATCGCTATTTGTCTATTATAAGCAAGGTTACATCTCCTATGACGGAATGTACTAAATATTTATGTAATTCACTATTTAAAAAGATGATCTGACGAATTCCAATTCTACATGTTCTATGTACAGATGATGGTAGTCTAATGGAATAGTAAATTATTTGAATTTGTTTCCCAATTATATTTTAGCGAACTCGGAAACCTGCATATGGTATGTGTAAAAACAGTACAAACAATTAATCAAACCTTAAAAACTTACATTAAGTACAAAGTTTAGAGACGTGATGAGCATTAAATACGCATATGCAGGGCCGCTTTTTCGGCACATCTCGAAACAGAACGACAGAATTCCGCTAAATTCAGCGAAAGCAGTAGTTGTCAATGGTAATCCATGTTTACTTATAATATTTTAATAGCTTATTTTTCAGAATTATTACAATTTAAATATTTTAGATCAGTGTTTTTTTTTTTTGCCTTAACAATTAGAATTCACCTGTGTTTAGAATTAATTTATCGGATTAGTGAAATTACGTGTGCCGGCTTGTACCTAGCGAAGCGAAAATTATGATTATGAAGTACATCAGAAACTTTAGTTTTCTTAATTTAATTACATTACAAAATTGGTACATTTTTAATCTTTAAAATTAAGGGAAACTAACTTAATTGCATTTCTAATCGAAAATTTAAGAGTAAAAAACTGTTAATGAAGCAGTCCTGCAATTTGGTATTATTCATATCAGAAACTATATCTCGACGAGGTAGATGTACACACACACGCAGAGCTGGTCAGTTTCAGATATATTTTTATTTCTTACGGTAAAACTAGAAGAAAATCCTTTCCCATCCCTCACTTTACTTTCTTATGTTTTCAGTAATAAACGTAAAAAAATAAGTAAATTACGAATAATAAAATAGTGACATTTAAATTTAGCAGCTTTGAGTCGTAATGTTTTATAAGTCGATGTTAGGTAGCTTACACAGGAAAAGTAAGTAACTTCGCACTTGTGTGTTACAAAACGCCCTGACATTGTTCAAAATCAAAACGCGAGTATTTTTGAAATTCAGTTATTATATATACCTAGATATTATCATATTATAAATTATAAAAAAGACATTTCAATTTTTGTAGATTTTGTGGTTTCGAACCCTTATTTTCGAAAAACTGTTTTTAATTTTTTACTCGAAAGTAAAGCATATTACCGCATAGTAATATATAAGTAAACTCCCGCTGATAAAATATCTACTCGAAAAAAAAATCTCATAGATTTTTGATGAGTAGTTCAGATTTAACGACGATGTCGTCCGCCGACATCGTCGTTAAAAATATCACAATGGGAAGGTGAAAACGTAAATCATCTCACTTGATTGAGAGAGATGTTCTCGAAAGACGCTTTTCTATCCGCCGAAGGCAATACGAAAGGTAAACAATACTGGCGATACTGATGCGTGTGTCAATAACATCGTCTTTATCCGCGAAGCACAAAACAGGCGCGCATCAAGTAATTTTTTCTACGGGACTTTAAGATATGACACAAAATTTATATTTGTCGAACACATGGCGGGAGGTCGAACAAATGCTCATGTTTTTATTTTTAAAGTGATGGTTGTTATTTTATTAAAAAGATCAGACATTTTGTGGAGCCCAAAAAACATTGTTTCTAATATGCAGTCGGAAGGTCCCAAGTTTATATTTGTTAACAATATTACATTTAACGTTTACATAAATACAACAAGAAAATACTTAGTATTTAGATCACTTAAAATATAAAATGGAGTTCCACGTTTTTATTCCTGAATAGCTAAAATAATAAAAGGAATCAATAAAACTGTTTAGTTTTAATAACGTAACAAAAATTACACCCTTAGTTGCAAGAGGTCTAATAGTTAAAGTAAATTGTATTACAATTACAGCAATAATAATAACAACTACTATTAATAGTGCAATTGGATATTTAAGTCGAGTATCTTTACAAAAACAAATAAGATATCCATCTGTTAGAAACAGTGCGCCTTCCTGATTTATGTATTCCATGATTTACCGAAATCATTTCAGGCGTATGGGGGATTTTTTTTTTACATAGACCACGGCTGATTCACTTCCTAGTTCCTGCCCTTGTGTCAAAGTCTATAACGAATTCTCTGCCGACAAGAGGTAAAGCCCAACAAAAAATAAATAGCTCTTATGCCCACCTAGGTAACTCAGAGAAGCCAGTCATACATGTTTTGAATGTTTAGTTGATTATTATTTAAACTGGTTTTAAAAACAGTTGTTGCTCATTACTGACTAACACAAATGTCCGGCAAAAATTGTACCCTATCGTAATACTTTTTAACAATAAATTTAAAAATACAGAAGCAAAGTTTTATGTCCGTTTTCATGTAATATAGGCGGTTGGCAATAAAATAAGCACTTTCTAAAACCACCTTGTCTGGATTAATAATCACAAAATGTTATTTATTATGACTTAACATTTTAGCTTTTGGCTGCGGTGCATTTAAACTTTTACTTATGCTGCTGTGTTCACTTTGGGTAATGACAAGGAAATATTAATTGTGATAAGGAAAAACGTAGCAAGAGTTTAAAAAGCGCTTACTTAATCCCGAATAACCTACAGAAATAAATTACTTGTAGTAAGTAAGTTGAGCAGTTTGATGTACAGCAGAATACGTGTTATAGGTCGTTCGGAATAAAGTGAGCACTTAATATTTAACCTTTGAAAAATATCACTAGCCATTACTGCATATAATTCTGCATTAACTCTAGTTGCGTTACTGCTTGTATGGTTGGCAGCGAAATTACGGAAAATAGTTCCGTGTATTTTCCTATTTAAATATAGTAATACAGAATCAAAATCAAACGAAATCGACATAATGGCATTCCATATAAGTAATAAACGTTTTTTATCAAACAGTATCGATTCATACTGACTGCGTAGTTTATCTTACACGCGCAAGCATTAAGTGACGTGTCCAGAGAGGTTAAACATTTCCCGTTGTTAGCCGTTACGTGCGGAAAAATACGAATTGACTGAAAATAGAACTTTAGCAGGGCTTTTTTGAGTGCTCACTTTATTCTGAACTGCCTATACTAGACCGTCCGTAGGCTTAGTAGAAGACTGTATTAAGGGCGCGGTTCACCTCAGTTTCCAACGTCTTTTTTTATTTTTATATTTGTACCAGACATTTTTTACTTATTTTTAAACTATATATATATATTTATTAGAGTTTTTTAAAAACTGGTCAAATTTTTAAATTTTAATTTCAAAATTCAGTATTTTTTATTAAATACAAAAATATATTTTTTTGTTTTTATGTGTGTCAAGTAATAGCCTACAGCATTGTCATACACTGTGAAATTTCCCGGTTTGGTATGTCAGTGCTAATTTTAACGTTTACGACTCATCACGCAAATACTATGAGAGATACACACGTTCCCTAAGAGGAAGATTTAGTCATAATTTTTGTCTAAAATAAGAATAAAATGTCTGGTATAAGTATAAAAATAAAAAAAAAAGTTTAAAACTGAGGTGATCACGCCCTTAAAATATAATGTTGGTAGGAAGTATACAGCTGGATTCACAACCACCACGTAGCGTACGCGCATAGGTACGTGTAAAAGTATAATCACCTCGTTTGCAAGCTAGCTTTCACATCCTCGCGTAGCGTGCGTAACCGAGTTGATCAACTGTCTACTTCTTACATACGTACGCTAAGTGGTGGTTGTGAATGCAGCATGTGCAAACGTAAGACTCAGGTAAATATTAATTTATACTTATAAATAATTTATGTTGTGGTCATTAATCATTTAATTCGCTTCGAAAAATAAATATAAAGTAAATAATCTATTACCGACATTTTGTTAAGACACAAACAATTTCCGCGCGTGGTTTGGATTAAATGTTGTTGTGAATAAAATCTCTAATACTTAACGTGCGTGCGTGAATCCGCCTTAAGGGCTTGGGGCCCGAGATTCTCGGCTTTCGAGAGAATTATTTTTTAAACTGCATACGAGAGTCGATATCGTAAAATCGCTTCGTAACATTTTTGCAAATTGGTTTTACTATGCAATGTAATTTTTCGAGACAAACTGTATGATGAGTAGGGCTAATTTATCAATTAAAAGGAAATTTCGTTAATTAACTAATTAGCAACAATTTTGCAGTCTTCTGACTCGACGAAATTAGAGTATGCAGTTTAAATCACCTGATTTTACGATATCGGCTCCCATTTATGTTTTAAAAAATAATCGTCGTTAAATGCGAAGAAACTTGGTCCCATGCTCTTAAGGGGCCTGCCTAGATTGGCTGCATTTGCATGTGTGTGAGGCAGGAGCGACAAGAGTACCGTTGGCCGACGTATGTAAAGCATTATCGCCTCTCCACGCAGGCCACCCAGATGACATGCAGTGCTTAACTACTATTCTTTTTCTTATGGGACTTTAAGCGGTGACCACATTATTTTATTTATGGGCAGCGTAGTTCAAAATCTAACACTTGTTTCTATAGTTATGTTTTTAGAATCCGATTGTAAATTTTCCAGGTACGGCAGTCTGAAAAGCCATTTTTGGCGTTTTTGAGAGGCAAGAAAATAATGTTTCTAATAAATTTGACGAATTTTTAAAACGATAGCGATATTTTTTGAAGTGTATGGTCTGTTCGTAGATATACAGATATAATGCGCGTTAAATAGTTTCGTCAAAAAGAGAATAGTCCAAACACTCTCTGCAACGTATTTGACGGGCAGGTAGGGAGGCCTCTTAACTCGTGTACTTTGAGATGTTGAAGCGAGACAAGCATGTATGGTGATGTCATAGCTCGTGTTAACGTGTACATCGCGACAAGTGAACGTCGTGTAGTGCTGTATAGCGACGGCACGCTAGTCGCCGGACACGCGACACCCATTGTCTCTAGCCCCGCCACCCACCTCCTCTCCAATTCTCCGGGATATCATAGTGTTCATCGTTGCAGCTAGTTATTCTGTAAACAGCCCCCGATGAAAACACCTTCCGGCACGCCACCTCGTAAAAGCTGCCCTGACAGCAGCGATAGCCAATACAAAAACTGGCTCATAAAATTTTAATAGGTACCAAAAATACAACCTAACACGTTGTAAAACTGTGGACTAGAGGTTGGTTTTACCGGCCTCAGCTATGCCGAAGTTTGTCATCGGTAATCAACGTTAAGGCCTCGCTCTTTAGTTTTGCAGTGGTTTCGAAAATATTTTTAACGCAAATTAGTACATATATCAAAAATTCATTCTTACAGTTTTAACACTAGCCTATATATCATGGTTTATATCTGAATTTTTCTACTGCAATACACCTTGAAATATCACATATTTTGTGGTCAAAATAAACCAAAATGAAGCATAATACAGGGTGTTCGAAAAGTAATGCATCAAAATGAAACCACGCGAGGGGGTGGGGTTTGTGACCAATTTTAGATGGGGAACCCGTGTCCGGAAACGAACCGTTACGCCCCTGTGAGCAAATTTAATTTCAGGTAAGTCTGGCAACGTCGCGCAAGCTGAAAGACATGATTTGACGGCTGGTTCTTGAGTGGCTTCTTCGCCCGCACATTTCCAAACAGACTCCTTGGCTCAGGGACAACGTGTTGGGCTTCAGATCGTGGGCCGGGAAG